>JANAVB010025915.1:0-53645 GCA_029216955.1 Iris pallida
TCTTTGGGTGAGTCACGTGGGAGCGTGAGGATGATATCCGATCGCGATATCCCGACCTATTTGACTCATGGGTATATATCTTTCTTATGTCTCATGTCTTCGATTCCTTGCATGCATGAATAATTGCTTGATTGCTTGACTAGTATAGCTTGTCTGTGATTAGTATAGCTTGTCCTTGCATCTCTAGCCTCTTGATTAAATTTCGAGGACGAAGTTCTTTAAGGTGGGTAGAGTTGTAATGACCATGGTTCGTATTACGTATTTTGGTATACGTGTACGTATTTTGACTCGTATTGCATGTCTCCTTGACCTGATTTATTTGGCATTTTATTGCTTGATTCGGTTCGGCTTGTTTGGCTTGGTTCGGTTTGTGAACCAAACCCTACCTACCCACCACCATCATCATTTATTAACCCAACACTCTTTCTTTCTCCTTATTTACTTCTCTTCCTCACTATTACTCTCCCCTACCAGGAAGGTTTAGGCAAGTGCATCTTGCTCCATGGAGGAATTATATTTTTATTGTTCCACTGTCTTCTTCATGTGTTTTTAACCCACTTTAGTACTTAGCATTTTTTCGTTTTCGTGGTTAATTTCTTGTAAATCTAGCCTTGTGGTATTTCGATTTTCATGAGTTTTGATCTATCAAACCTGCATATTTTTGCTATTTGATGCCATGTTGTCGAGAATTCCATTTTACTCAAATTTGACCTACAGGAGTCTGGATTTGGGTTCCTATTGTTGCTAATGGAGCATGGAGGCCATGGTATTTTCTAGGGACATGTTCTCTGTGGAAGCCATTAATTGCACTTTTGGCCGCATGCAACATTAAGTTGCTTAGCCGCAGTTGCATTTTGCTAGCTGTTGCTTAGCAAATATTTTGGCCGCATGGCCGTTAATATATTGTTGGCTCATGCAAATGCTTATTTGCTGGCCACATGCAAGTATTTATTTGCTTGGCCGTATGAGCGTTTCTTTGCATGGCCGCATACAAACACCTTTAGCTTTGGCCATGAGCATTTGCAAGCTTTTGCTTGCCATTCCATTTATTGGTTGGCCGCATAGGCTCAAATGCATGGTTGGCCGCATAGGCTCAAATGCATGAATTTATTGTTGGCCGCATAGGCTCAAATGCATGGTTGGCCGCATATGCCCCAACTTGCATTTTAAGTCCGTATGGCCATCAGCTTAATTTACATGGCCGCATGGCTTATGCTAATTTGTATGGCCGCATGGCCATTAGTTATTTGCATGGCCGCATAGCTTATGCTAACTTGCATGGCCGCATGGTATTAGCTAATTTGCATGGCCGCATGGCTTATGCTAACTTGCATGGCTGCATGGCATTAGCTAATTTGCATGGCCGCATGGCCATTAGCTTTAACTGCTTTGGCCGCATGGCCATTGGCCTTAATTGCATGACCGCATTTCTTTGCATGGCCTCATGAACATTTATAGGGTTGGCCGCATATGCCCCCTTCAATTATTTGTGTGGACGCATTTACCTTATTGCTTTTAACCGCTTGTGCAATTACTTAACTCTTGGCCGCATATTGTATAGTGACAACATTTATTGGCTGGCCGCATGGCAATTTTATGCGACAAGTTTTTTATGAGCCGCATGAGTCCTGATTTCTTCTGCCGCATGCCCCTGTCTCCTGAGCCGTATGATTCCTCCATAGCCCTTATCCCTGTTAATATTTAATTACTACATGTATGCTTGTGCCATATTAATTTTAAATATGTTCTCTGACACGATGGTGACCCGTTATGGTGTACTTTTGACAAATGACATGACCTGATAGTGGCCCGTCGTGGCGTACTCCTGACAGTGAACATGACAAGATATATATCTCGAAGGCTGTTGCGACGGCTAGCATGTCATTACAAGATTGAATGGCTTGGACACCATGGATGATTGTGTTTGTATAATTGAACCGGTAATGTTTGCATCATGTCTAGGACAGGGATCCCTGAGTACCACGGTCAGGGGTACCTACTGTAAATGGCTAAGGCTAATAAATAGAATAATTCAGTAGTCATGAGAGATTTCTCCAGTTACAGGCGATCCCGTTATCCCGGCCACCATTGTTGGACTTGCAGCCTGCCGACGAGTAGGGCATAAGTCTAGATTCACTGATATATGGAAAAGAGCGAGGCACTGCTTAATAAATCTAAGTCGCCTGGATAACCTGGATTAGCTGCAGGGCTTATGGCTGGAGGAACATCTCACTGCATGTTGCTAGTAACTAAGGCTTGTGATAACCCTAGTTAGCTAATGTAGAAAGCCGTAGTCACTGATTGGCCGGGAGCGATTGTATGGTGTAGTTTCAGTGCTATTGTTGCAGGCTTGATCGCATGATTGTTACTTTTAACCATAAAGATCAGAGGCTAAGTTTGGTTCAGGTGAAGGGTTACAACCCCGGTCTTTGTTTGGTTTAAGGGTTGTAACCTGGCTTCCGGAGCAGTTCTGAGTCGTCTCTTCGTTTATTGTCTTATTGCACCCAACGTCATGCTTGTTATGTTTTACCTTACCAACAAGATTTGGAGACGGAGTTCTATTCAGGTGAAGGGTTACAACCCTGGTCCTTGTTTGGTTTAAGGGTTGTGACCTGGCTACTTGAATGGTTTCCTCGTACTCTATTATGACTATTGTTATTCTTTTATTATCAAGCTCTTTTGTAACTACTTTTAATATTTATTTCTGATATGCTAGTTTTAGTTCTTAAGTGAAGCCTCCTTTGTGGCACTTGCTCTTTCTGGGATCTGACCTAGCTGGTTTTGTATGGCCAGATTTCGGAGCAGCTCCAGAGGATCTACCGACTTTCCAGCCCGATGGTGACCACCAGGCGTAACTAGGACAACGAGTGGGTTTATTTTTGGCTCTCCCACTCTATTGTAAAAAATTTATTTTGAGGCGTTTAGCCGGCGAGCACCTGTTAGCTCGTATTGCATACCTTATTACTGTCTGCCTATGGGCTGTAACATGATTGACAGATCCTAGGGTTGATCATGTATGACTAAACTCTTGCTAGTCCTCACATTTTATAACGACTAGCTTCATGATCAACTGAATATGTAATGTTTGGGATGCCTTACTATTGTATATTTGGTGATCTTACATCTTGTAACTTTATTTGCTTGCTTGAGATTGAGACATTTAGGCTTGTTATTGACCATAGGGGACTGATGGATTGTAATTAAACCCTCATATATCTAGACAGCCGTGACCGTATAGTGAGGTGGATTCCCTTTCATTATACGTAGCTGGCTATGTATGCCCCCTCTCTCCGGTATTCTGGTTCTGGGCGTTACAATATAATATAAATTAAAAATCTTATTTAAAATTGATTCTAATTTCCACCTATTTGACTTTTATACCACTTATTAGTAAGATTTTGTACTTACATCACACGTTTCTCACTAAAGATATTGTGTGAAATAAATACACTACCCCCCAATATGAGTATTAGAAAACTGCCACTATTTCGAAAATAATTACATTGATCACCCCTCTCCTTTATAAATTTTATAAAACATAGGGTAGTCACTGTTATAAGTTTCTGTAGAAGATAGAAACTATAGGGGGTGTCCGTATAATCAATTTCAAAGTAGGGGTGGTCCGTGTAGTAACGCCTCGTTTGGTTCGCTGAAAGGAAAGGAAATTGATTCTTTTCTCTTTCCTTTCCTTTAGAAATTACAATTCCAATCAATTTTCTTTCCGGTGTTTGGAAATGTCAATAAGATTGGAAGGGAAAGTGAATCCTTAGAGGGAAAAAATAAATCATTGGGTTAGTAGAAGGAATCATTTTCCCCTATTTTCCTTCCTCTTGGAAATCAAATTCATTTCCTCCTTATTTTCTTTGGCATCCAAACAAAGGAAAGAAATCACTTTCCTTTCCCAAGACTCCAATTCCGTGAACCAAATGTGGCCTAAGGGTCTGCTTGGTAACGGTGTTTTCACCAGTTATGGGGTATTTTTGAACCGACCGTTTATGAAAACCCCTGCTTGTTAATTTTTTTGAGGCACCGGTTTTGGTCAGTTCAAAAATCCCCCAAAACTGGTGTAATGTATTTTTGGGTGACTTTATAAACACCCCAAATCGGTGGATTTTCAGCGGCTCTATTTTTTTGTTTCATTTATATCCTCATAAAAATATATAAAATTATAACTATTGATACCCTTCCCTATTTTATTTATTCTTGTAAAAAATTTCACAACCGCTCGTAAGTGAATTACCAAACATGGATTGGACTGGTTTAAAAGCTGCTACTTAAAAACCATCCAAAATCGGGCCCCTCATAACCGCTCATAACCGGTACTCTAAAAATACCTCATAACTGCTACCCCTACAATTGCCAAGCAAACCCTAAGTATAAAACATAGGGGTAGTTAACGCAATTTGCCTTCAATATTTGTTTTGTCACGAAAGACAGTCGCCAAATGCTTTCTGTAACAAAAATTGGGATGTAAATCTAATAAATACGAAAAGTAGGATGTAGGTACAAATTCTTATTAGTAAGTAAGACAAGTCAAAAAATTCATAACTTAAATATAATTTTATTTTATTTTCAAAATTGGATAGTGCTAATCAACATAAATACCACACAATAATGGAGAGAAATAAAGAGAGGACCTTGTAGCAGATGTTCCTCCATTTGCTAGTACAACACATCACTCTTCCATTTGCTAGCACAACACGCCACTAATATTGCGCACTATTCTTTGTGTCCTTCTGTTTCCTTTGAAAAATATCCAGAACGGAAAGTAGAAGATGAAGGGATAATTTATTTATTGGGAGGTGTATATATATTTAAGAGAGAGAAATTTATATGTATATTTAAGAGAAATAAACCAACCTGATAGAAGTTTGGAAACTTTGTTTTCTTTTCTGAGAATACTGCAGAACAAAAAGTAAATAAAAGGAGCGTACGAAGGAAAAGGAGGTTACAAACCATTTATAATTGGTGAGATTGTAAACTGACCTTATTATCCATACATAATTTTTTTTAGCTTAGACATATACAAGTAGGGGTGAGCATCGGTATAATCGGTCAGTATTTGGTCAAATTTTTCGGTATTTTTTAATCAGTATTTTGAAAATTAATACCAATATCGTACCTTTAGAATCGATTTTTTCGGTTTTGATTAAATCGGTATTCAGTTAATTTTTGTTCGGTATCAATATTATACCAATAAACATTTGATCAATCAACACACATAATATTATAGAACCTCTTAACCTAGAAATTTTTTTTTACTTTGGAAGCATTAAATTTAAGCCTCTACCAACCAAGCAATTAATCAAATTTATTAGAATAATATATAACAAGTCACAAACACCTAAAAACGAGCTTAAATGATCAACTATGATCACTAAGTTTACTCCTTAGTATAAGTTCAAGTACACCAAAATTCACTTCAAAATTCTATGAAAACATAAAAACATAAGCTCAAAAGATTAAAAACTCAATTCTTAGCGTTCTTCACATAACTTCAAGTCCATCAAAATCCATTCTAAGTATGTGTGTGTATATATATATATATATATATTTTTTTTTTGTGTGTATATATATATATATATATATATATATATATATATATATATATATATATATATATATATATATATATATATATATATATATAGCAAATGACCTCTAGCCTAGTGGTTAAGAGAGATGAATGCGGCCCAAGTGGTCGGAGTTCGAGCCCCAGTGGAGGCGAGTTCGCCACAATTACCCATTGCTTCAAAAAATATATATATATATATATATATATATATATATATATATATATATATATATATATATATATTAACAAACAGATTTATTAAAAGAGAAAAGAGAAAGATGGCGCCGGGAGATAGCTCGAGCAACCTACATAATCTCCTTCATCAGGAGGACACCCCAATGGAAAAGATAAAGAAAAGCACCAAAAACAGGAGCCGGGAGAAAACCGGCCCACCAAAACCAGTAGCCCACCCGGGTCAAACCTGGGGGACACACAAGGGAGAGAAATGAGGTAGGGCTAAGCCCCGAGACAAGAGCTCGAACAGGAAAGGAGAGCTGGGAGGAACACCAGACTCTTCCCTCGGGACCAAAGCTAGTGGGGTCTCAGACGGTTGGCCGATAGATTATTGCACCAACCACTGTTGGAACGTAAGTACCATGGCGGTGCTGGCACCATAGCTTTTTCGAGTTTGGAAGCTAGGTCAGCCTCTTGGTTGGAATGCTCTATGTTCTGAATGTCTAGAGCCTTGTCGATAGCCTATTCTACCTCTAACATTCTGGTTGGCATCGACGTTATGTAGTTCGTTTGGTCGGCTAGGGATCGAATGACGGCATATTCCTTGACAGCCTCCTCCAGAGAGCTAACAACAGCTATCCAATTGAAATAATCCCACAGGTAAGGCAAAGAATCCCAAATCTCATCAAATACGGCCGAGGAGCGGGTCGCTTCTAATGTTCTAGCTGGAAAGCAGTCGGAAGCTTCATCATCATCTGTGTCCTCTTCAGCTTCATCTGTGTCACCTTCGGCTTGTTCTTCATCTGGTTCCTGGTTGGTATCCGAGGGGTTGTACTCTTATTGGTCTTCTGGAAGATCTGCGACAAGGATATCAAATTTATTGGCAAGGTTTAGGGAAGGGGTTTTGGTGTGTGAGTAGGTGCTCTTCTTATGAAGGGTGATGCTCATCTGGGATCGGACTTAACCCTGGAAGCTCTCCGCACGATCCATAGAGTACTGGTGGGAGTTTAGGGGTGGTAGGGAATTATCTCTTTCTTGAAGGGGACTATTATGGGGTTGTTCTCGGGTGCGAGAGGATCCAGAGCTAGCTTCGAAGCGAAGGTGGGAGTTTGGCAATAGGAGATAGGTGGGTTGTGGCTTTGTCGTGTTGGCTGAGAATGTAATGCCCTGAATCCGTTGCGGAGCACGGTGCGGGCTAGCGGCCGAATGGCCGAGTCGGATGAGAATTGGGGAAACTTTACCAGGATCGCGGGATAATAAATTGAGATCCTTTCCTCGTTATGGATTGGACTCTTTTGAAATGATGCCCAAGATGCAGTGGCACGCGTCTTGGGAGAAGAGTTCTATATAAGAGTCGCTTGCCCCGAGACCGTTGCCCTGCTGGTTTTCGATGTCGCTTTTGCTGTTGGCTTTTGTGTGCGTTTTCGTGATTGTTTTCGATGAATGTTTTCATGGATTTACTTTCACCGTCTACGCATTTCATATCGAATAACTGAGAGAAAGAGAAGAAGTATGCTGACCAGATATTGGGGCCAATGCAGGTGCTAACGCGGTGAACCTAGGGTGACGTTGCGTGGAAGACCTCTTTCTCTCGGCAATTCACCAACAAGTGAGTGGCTTTGATCCTTCGACGATCCTTGATCTTCGTGCATAACAATGGTAGACATGTTATTGCGTTCGGTGCTTTATAAAAGATGCCTAGTAATAATATGGAAAAGATAATGAAAGATAAATTATCACATGGCTAGGCTTATGTTGCAAATCGAATGACGCTCGTATGCTATATGAATTGTTTAACAGGTGATGCAAAGACCCAAGTATTGGGCGGTAAGTATATCGGACTTTGGTTCGAAAGAATGGGTTACAAATGAATAGTCCCTTGGTTGGATGAACGAATATACGAGCCTATGGCTCAAGGCAAGTTGGTAAGATGGAAAGATGGAAAAATGGCAAGATGAAATGAGAACTACGAATATGTGTGGAAGATGCTATTATCATGCATGTCGTGTCTCTTATTAGTTAAGTTGCATTGCATGCATGGTCATGGACAACTTGTATACAAGGTAGTTCCCAGAACGGTAATCCGCGGCCACGGACCCGGTTCGTCCTAGGGGGAACAAGGAATTATGCCGACGTACTGGCATCGGTAAATGTGACTTGCAGTGGGGCTAGCTACCCGTACTGAAAGGGCGCCGTTGTACCAAGTAAGACGGTCCAAGATGGCATGTCGCCAGTGACCTTCATATAGACAGGTGGCATAGCTAACATTGTCTTATGCAGGCAGAGTAAGTGGTATTCATAAATATGTACAGGGATGGCTACCGACCGTGGGTAAGATTCACCAAATTGGTGATCAATATGAATTGCTTATGTTAGAACAACATGAATTGCTTATGTTTCTAACATCACTGTATGCTTCTTATATTTCTCATCAAATATATGAATTGTTAATGGACCCTAAGGCAAGATAGAAAGAATACAAATCAATAGTGAACATTCATGTAATTTTACTACTGTTGATTTATGGTGAGATTGGTTACGGCCGCTCACCAGTACATATGTGGCAATGTACTGACCCTCGTCTTCACAGGTGCCGGGAACCTAGTGGATAATCATAGACGCTGAAGGCTTGCTGTCCGACTCTTTAGAAGCTTCGTACATCTTGAAGTTTCCACTTGAAGAAGAAGTCATTTTGCTGAAGGTGGTTATTGCCGCATTATTAATAAAGGGATATGATGTATGGAACAAGTTGTATCTCATTTCAATATTTCTGCAAGTTGTAGCCAAGTTTGGCCTTTTATCTCGGCTGTTTGAGAGCCTTATGTTTATGCAATATAATTTCAAAGATATCAATAAAGAACTTATTTTAGATCATATCTGTGTTGCCAAAACTTCTTTATCATCCGCTGCGAATCTCTATTCAAATGTCTCTTTTATAAAAGGAACACGAGCACGCCTTGTACAAGTGCAATTCCAGACTTGTACGGCATCACGCCTTAGCGAGGACGAACGATTCGGCGTAAATCTAAGCGGAGGCGAACGATTCCTGAATCGGGGCGTGACAGTTTGGTATCAGAGCACGGCTTTACATCCTTGGGAATTTCTTGGTTTTAAAGATTTCGAAAATGACACAAGCTTTATTGCTTCTCGAACAACTTTGGTTTTAAATGTCCCGAAATGAGATGTTCCATACAATAAGTCCATAAATATATTATGGGACCAACAAACTCCTCTGTTTTGCAGAGATGACAAAGGCGGGTGCGACAAACAACGCGAGTAGCTCAAGGGTGGTAGCCTCAACCGACCCTATGGAGCGGATGCTGGCTATGATGGAGAGCCAGCAGAGGCAGAACGCGAAGCAATTCGAGGCCCAACAAAAGCAGCTAGATACCCTGCAACAGTTGGTCCGAACAGTGGTGAATAATGGGGCTCAAGGTACTCCAGTCTCACGAGAGAGCGAACTGGTGGAGGCAGAGGAACCCCCGGTGGCTAAGAAAACCACTGCTGTGGCCGACATTACAAAGTTTAAGAAAATCTGCAGCAAGGAATTCAAAGGGACAGAAGAAGCCACCATTGCTATGGATTGGCTAGTTGAAGTGGAAGATCACCTGGAAGCTTTGGGTATTATTGGATCCAAGAGGGTCTCGCGTGTGAAACTACTGCTGGTTTCCAACGCACACTACTGGTGGCAAAGTCAGAAAAGAATTCTTGCGGGAGTGAATGGAACAACGAAAATTACTTGGCTGATGTTCCGCGAGGCATTTCTGGCTCAGTACTTCTCTTCGACCGAGCAGCGAGCTAAGGAATTGGAGTTCCAGAAGCTCGAGCAAGGAAACATGACGGTGAAGGAGTATGAGGCAGAGTTTTCGAGACTGTCTCAGTATGCAATTACGAAGTTTACTGATGAAGCATCTAAGGCTCGTCGGTTTGAGCAGGGCTTGAGGCCTGCTCTGAAGGCTCAAGTTGTGGTTCAGAAATATAAGACTTTTCAGGAGTCTTATGAGCACGCGAAAGAATTGGACCCACACTATCCTGCGACGGTGCCAGTACAAGCGTCGGTGCAGAATCTGCATAACAAGAGACCGAACAACGGTGGCAGATATGAGGCGCCAAAGCGTCAGAATTACGATGGCTATCATCGACCCAACCCGGTTGGGCCGTACTGCAATAAGTGCCACAACAAAGGGCACTTTGCTAACGACTGTAAGGTCTTAGAGGGAGGATGCTACAGGTGTGGTCAATTCGGCCATATGTCTCGCAACTGTCCAGGGAGGGGCAACCAGAACCCTCCGAGGCAGCAGCATCACCAACAGTATCAACAGAATCGTGGACAGGCACCACGACCTCCTCAGCCACAACAGAATCAGAGGCCCGGTGCCCAGGGCCGAGTCTTTGCATTGACTCAGGATGAAGCATTTGCATCAGATACTGTAGTGACAGGTATATTGTTATTTAATGGCATTCCTGCACGTACTTTATTTGATTCTGGTGCTTCATATAGTTTTATATCTAAAGACTATGTTAAGGAACATGAAATAAAAATGACAATGTTGGATGTATATCTTAGTGTTAGTACTCCATCAGGAGTAGAGATGCCTACTAACATGATATGTAGGGATGGTTACATATGTATCGGAAAGAGAAGGCTACCATTAGATGTAGTCGAGCTAGATATGAAAGATTTTGATATCATTCTGGGAATGGATTGGTTAAGTGCATGTTGTGCGACGATTGACTGTGCGAAGAAGCGAGTTATGTTTTGCCTACCTGAAGGAACAGAATTCTCTTACTCGGCCAGTTCATCGGCGAAGGCTTCGATGGTGATTTCAGCTACTACGGCCCGGCGATTGCTTTATTCTGGCTGCGAAGGGTACCTTGCTTCTGTTCGAGACACACGCAAGAATGGTGCAGACTTAGCTAACACTGAAGTCGTGGCAGAATTTCCTGATGTGTTTCCTGACGAGATACCCGGAATGCCTCCGGACCGAGAGATTGAATTCACTATCGATACATTTCCAGACGCTCGTCCGATCTCAAGGGCACCATACAGGATGGCGCCTGCTGAATTGAAGGAACTCAAAGTGCAACTACAAGAATTGTTAGACAGGGGATACATCAGACCCAGTGTCTCACCATGGGGTACTCCGGTGCTATTTGTGAAGAAGAAAGATGGATCGATGCGGCTGTGCATCGACTACCGTGAGCTAAACAAAGTTACAATTCGGAACCAGTACCCGTTGCCTCGAATAGACGACCTCTTCGATCAGTTGCAAGGGGCGTCTGTGTTTTCAAAGATTGATCTTCGCTCAGGCTATCATCAGTTAAAGATCAAACCAGATGACATTTCTAAGTCCGCATTCCGAACCAGATACGGACACTATGAATTCTTGGTCATGCCCTTCGGACTGACCAACGCCCCTGCCGCTTTCATGGATATGATGAACAGAGTCTTCTGACCCTTTTTGGATAAATTTGCGGTCGTGTTCATCGACGACATCCTAATCTACTCGAAGAATAGAGAAGACCATGCAGAACATTTGAGGATAGTGTTACAGACTCTACGGGACAATCAGCTCTATGCCAAGCTGAGCAAATGTGAGTTTTGGATGAGTAGCGTGTCGTTCCTAGGGCACGTTATCTCGGCGGAAGGTGTGTCCGTTGACCCAAAGAAAATTGAAGCCGTAGTGGATTGGAAGCAACCCACGTCGGCGAGCGAGATCCGAAGTTTCCTCGGCTTGGCAGGCTACTACAGGAAGTTTGTCAAGGATTTTTCAAAAGTGGCAGCGCCTTTAACTCGGCTAACCCAGAAGGGAGTGGCATTCGATTGGACTGATGAGTGCGAGGCTTGCTTTCAAAATCTGAAGCAACGTCTCATATCAGCTCCAATCCTTACACTTCTAGACGGCGTCGAGGGATTTCAGATATACAGCGATGCGTCCGGATTGGGTTTGGGATGTGTATTGACTCAGAGAGGGAAAGTGATATCTTATGCCTCGAGACAGCTTAAGCCGCACGAGAAAAATTATCCAACGCATGATTTGGAATTGGCAGCGATAGTGTTTGCATTGAAATTGTGGAGGCACTACTTGTATGGAGTGGCTTGCGAAATCTTCACCGACCATAAAAGCCTGAAGTACATCTTTACTCAGAAAGATTTAAATTTGCGGCAAAGACGTTGGTTGGAGCTTATAAAAGATTACGACTTGACGATCGCGTACACCCCAGGAAAAGGCAATGTGGTGGCGGACGCGTTGAGTCAAAACTTTGTAGGATCACTCAGTATTGACAAACGAATACTGGAGGAGTTAGAAAGCATGGGAATTGAGCTCCAGATTCGTGGCCGAAATGCACAATTGGCTCAACTTCAACTTGAGCCGAGTTTGTTAGAAAAGATAAAGACGGCACAGAGGACAGATGAGTTCTTGATTAAGATTGGCAGAATAGTGGAAAAGGGTAAAGCCAGCGACTTTACCAGGTACGAGGACGGATCATTGCGACTCAAGGGGAGGCTATGTGTCCCGAAGGATGAAGAACTCCGAAAAGAAATCTTGACAGAGGCCCACTATGCCAAGTATTCCTTGCATCCAGGAAGTACAAAAATGTATAAAGATTTGCGCACGACCTTCTGGTGGCACGGCATGAAACGAGATGTGGCCCTCTTTGTCTCGCGATGCTTAGCGTGTCAACGAGTCAAGGTAGAACACCAGAGGCCCGACGGGGAGATGCAGAACCTCGAGATCCCAGAATGGAAATGGGATCATATAACCATGGATTTTATAGTTGGCTTGCCGAAGACGCAGCGGGGGAATGATGCAATTTGGGTCATCGTTGATCGATTAACCAAATCTGCATATTTTCTCGCAATAAAAACCACATGGAGCGTCGACCGGTTGGCTCAGCTATACTTGGATGAAATTATCCGACTGCATGGAGTGCCGGCATCAATAGTGTCGGATCGGGATGGGCAATTTGTATCGCGTTTCTGGGTCAGTTTACAAGCTGCCATGGGAACACAATTGAAATTTAGTTCTGCATACCATCCTCAAACCGATGGCCAGACCGAGAGGGTGAATCAGATACTTGAAGACATGCTACGGCTTTGTGCTATTGATCTGAAAACTAGTTGGGATACTCACTTGCCGCTAGCAGAATTTGCCTACAACAACAGTTACCAGTCAAGTATACAAATGGCTCCGTATGAAGCATTGTACGGACGAAGGTGTCGGTCTCCGATTTGTTGGGATGAAGTCGGTGAACGACAGGTACTTGGTCCGGAGATGGTGGAACAGGCCGTCGAGAAGGTCCACATGATTCGGGAGAAGTTACGTGTGGCACAAAGTCGGCAGAAGAGTTATACGGATACTCATCGATGACCATTGGAATTTATGGTGGGCGATCACATATTTCTGAAGGTGTCACCGATGCGCGGAGTTATGCGATTCGGTGCGAAGGGGAAACTTAGTCCAAGATTTGTTGGCCCGTTTGAAATTCTTAAGCGAGTCGGCCCTGTCGCCTATCTGATCGTGTTGCCACCGGCATTGGATGGAGTGCACGATATCTTCCATGTTTCCCAACTACGGAAGTATGTACACGATCCAAGCCATGTGGTAGACTTCGGTCCGCTAGGGCTAAGAGCTGACTTGTCTTATGTGGAGGAACTCGTGCAGATCTTGGATAGGAAGGATAAAATCTTGCGGAATCGAGTTGTTTCTTTGGTTCGAGTGCTTTGGCAAAATCATTCCGTCGAAGAGTCGACATGGGAACTTGAGGCAGAGGTGAAGGAAAAGTTTCCTTCGTTGTTTGACCTAGGTGGGTTTGTGTTTAAGTTTCGAGGACGAAACTTTTTGTTAGTGTATTAATATGTAATGCCTTGAATCCGTTGCGGAGCACGGTGCTGGCTAGCGGCCGAATGGCCGAGTCGGATGAGAATTGGGGAAACTTTACCAGGATCGCGGGATAATAAATTGAGATCCTTTCCTCGTTATGGATTGGACTCTTTTGAAATGATGCCCAAGATGCAGTGGCACGCGTCTTGGGGGAAGAGTTCTATATAAGAGTCGCTTGCCCCGAGACCGTTGCCCTGCTGGTTTTCGATGTCGCTTTTGCTGTTGGCTTTTGTGTGCGTTTTCGTGATTGTTTTCGATGAATGTTTTCATGGATTTACTTTCACCGTCTACGCATTTCATATCGAATAACTGAGAGAAAGAGAAGAAGTATGCTGACCAGATGTTGGTGCCAATGCAGGTGCTAACGCGGTGAACCTAGGGTGACGTTGCGTGGAAGACCTCTTTCTCTCGGTAATTCACCAACAAGTGAGTGGCTTTGATCCTTCGACGATCCTTGATCTTCGCGCATAACAATGGTAGACTTGTTATTGCGTTCGGTGCTTTATAAAAGATGCCTAGTAATAATGTAAAAAAGATAATGAAAGATAAATTATCACATGGCTAGGCTTATGTTGCAAATCGAATGACGTTCGTATGCTATATGAATTATTTAACAGGTGATGCAAAGACCCAAGTATTGGGCGGTAAGTATATCGGACTTCGGTTCGAAAGAATGGGTTACAAATGAATAGTCCCTTGGTTGGATGAACGAATATACGAGCCTATGGCTCAAGGCAAGTTGGTAAGATGGAAAGATGGGAAAATGGCAAGATGAAATGAGAACTACGAATATGTGTGGAAGATGCTATTATCATGCATGTCGTGTCTCTTATTAGTTAAGTTGCATTGCATGCATGGTCATGGACAACTTGTATACAAGGTAGTTCCCAGAACGGTAATCCGCGGCCACGGACCCGGTTCGTCCTAGAGGGAACAAGGAATTATGCCGACATACTGGCATCGGTAAACGGGACTTGCAGTGGGGCTAGCTACCCGCACTGAAAGGGCGCCGTTGTACCAAGTAAGACGGTCCAAGATGGCTTGTCGCCAGTGACCTTCATATAGACAGGTGGCATAGCTAACATTGTCTTATGCAGGCAGAGTAAGTGGTATTCATAAATATGTACAGGGATGGCTACCGACCGTGGGTAAGATTCACCAAATTGGTGATCAATATGAATTGCTTATGTTAGAACAACATGAATTGCTTATGTTTCTAACATCATTGTATGCTTCTTATATTTCTCATCAAATATATGAATTGTTAATGGACCCTAAGGCAAGATAGAAAGAATACAAATCAATAGTGAACATTCATGTAATTTTACTACTGTTGATTTATGGTGAGATTGGTTACGGCCGCTCACCAGCACATATGTGGCAATGTACTGACCCTCGTCTCCACAGGTGCCGGGAACCTAGTGGATAATCATAGACGCTGAAGGCTTACTGTCCGACTCTTTAGAAGCTTCGTACATCTTGAAGTTTCCACTTGAAGAAGAAGGCATTTTGCTGAAGGTGGTTATTGCCGCATTATTAATAAAGGGATATGATGTATGGAACAAGTTGTATCTCATTTCAATATTTCTCCAAGTTGTAGCCAAGTTTGGCCTTTTATCTCGGCTGTTTGAGAGCCTTATGTTTATGCAATGTAATTTCAAAGATATCAATAAAGAACTTATTTTAGATCATATCTGTGTTGCCAAAACTTCTTTATCATCCGCTGTGAATCTCTATTCAAATGTCTCTTTTATAAAAGGAACACGAGCACGCCTTGTACAAGTACAATTCCAGACTTGTACGGCATCACGCCTTAGCGAGGACGAACGATTCGGCGTAAATCTAAGCGGAGGTGAATGATTCCCGAATCGGGGCGTGACAGAGAAGCATCCTTCCGTTCTGCTTTTTTTCCTCAATTTTGGTTGAGCTTTGAAGCATAGATCTGTGGAGTGGCCATGCTTGTAGTATGAGATGTTGTTGTCATAGATAATTTGCTGAGTGTGAGTCTTGTTACCTAGGGAGATTTGAATGAGGTTGGGGAGTTCCTTCGACAGATCAACTTCTATGCACATTTTAGCATAGTTGGCTTTAGTGAGATTGCGGGTGATGTCTGCTAAAGCCAAGAAGGTCCCAAAGGAGTTGGCAATCCTTTTCATGGCGAACAAAACAGATCAGTGGCAAGTTCGAGAGGGTAACCTATATTGGCACAATCGCGGATTCTTCCTTAGGATTGAAGTCCTGGGTCCATTTCTCGATTCTCATGAGGTGAGCATTAATCTGGCTGGTGCCTCTAGCCCAAACGTTCTTGTGACCGGTCTTCGAAGATAGGAAGAGAAGAAGGTGCTTGGGGTCCAAGGGGGCGACCCTGTAAACCGCTCAGAGGCCCCAGGTAGAAACAACTTCAATGACGCGCGAGAGTTTCGGGCATCCAGATGAAAAGGTCAGTATAAAGGTGAGGTCAAATCGTTCTGATAGAGATGACATTTCCTTATCCGAGAACGAAACATTAATGATGTGTTGGTCAAACGGGGATGGGATATCCACATCAAGGAGTTAAACATCCAAAATTATCGGGGAGGTCTTTATGACACGGTCGGGTCTGACCATGTCGACGAAGGATGGTGCCGACAGGGCCTAGCGGGGGGCGGCGCTGGCATGCCACGCCGGGACCGCGAGAGAGCTGTCCGCTGCGGTAGCCAAGGGGGTGTCTCGCCAAAGGGGGGATGCAGGGTGCTCAAGGGGAGCGCCATCCTTAGACGCAGAGGGTGGTGCTCCGCTCGCCAAAGCTGGAGAAACAGGAGGGGTGATGACCAAGTAGAGCATGGAGGGGAATGCGCCAGGGAGAGAGGAATTCCCAGGTGGCACGACCAACAGGAGGAGAGCGCCATTAGGGACCGCTCCATGAAGTACACACGCATTCAGCAGCGCAGCGTGTGGAGGGGGGCTGACCAAGCCTAATCTAGGTTGCACGCAGACTGGCGCTCCAAGTTGGGCCGTGGCCCAAAGCCACCCAGCCGTCCGGGGGAGGATTCGAACCCGAGACCTGTGCTCGGACGGCCTCCCGCACTATATATATATATATATATATATATATATATATATATATATATATATATATATATATATATATATATATATATATATATATATATATATATATTGGAACCAGGTAAATTGTTTCTGGAATCGCTCCCACTGGGATTCGAACTCCTGACCACTCGGACCGCATGCATCTCTCTTAACCACTAGGCTAGAGGTCATTTGCATATATAATTGTGGCGAACGCACCCACCAGGAATCGATCTCCTGACTACTCCGGTCATTTGCAATATATATATATATATATATATATATATATATATATATATATATATATATATATATATATATATATATATATTTACATGCAAATGACCAGAGTGGTCAGGAGATATATATATTTGAAAGAAGGTAATTGTGGCGAACGCACCCACCGGGAATCGATCTCCTGACCACTCCGGTCATTTGCATGTGTATATATATATATATATATATATATATATATATATATATATATATATATATATATATATATATATATATATATATATATATATATATATATATATATAATCGAAATATAATCGGTTCGGTTTGGTATTTTTTGTATGGTATTACACTCAAACCGCTACCATCACCTTTATACCAAATTTTTTTCGGTTCGACAATTCGGTATTGATACGTAATTTCGGCTTGATTTCTCGGGATATTTTTAATTGGTATTCGGTTGATTTTTCAGTAGCGGACGGTATTTGCTTGTCCCTATAATCCAAATACCTTGGTATTTGGATTATATAATAATATTGAAGTATAGATTATATATGTGCTTTGTAAGTATTTTATAGATTATTATTAGAAGACTAAATGATTATTGTAATTATTATACTATTTATTATGACTACTTAGGAAGACTAAAAAATAGTCGTTAATTATTCTAAATTTATTATTATATTATTTTATATCTACATATATGACTAGTAGGTAGATTAAATGACATCTCTTGTAATTACCTAACTAGCCATATTAACTTAATGAATAAGTTTAATTAGTAAACATATGTAAGGATATATTTGGAAAGAAAAGTTCCACAGTGAAACTGAACTTTTTCCTATATAGTAGTATATATGAAGAATTTTAATTTGTAAACATATACAATGGTATATTTGAAAAGAAAAAAATTTATGGTGAAATTGAACATTTTTCATTATATACTAGCATATATAGATATACAAGGGTATATTTGGAAAGAAAATTTTAGATGGTGAACTTGAACATTTTCCATTATATAGTAGTATAGATTAAATATTGAATTATTCATAAATTGTTATAGTTAGTTATAATTAACAAGATATGATTTTGTCAACTAAATAAAGATATTTTTCTCTTAGGCATATGTTAAGATCACATGTCTAGTAAATTAGACCACTACATGTTAGCAGCATCAAGTTCTGCCACATCCTATAGTTCAACAAACCCAACATTTGCCTATAAACAAGTAAGTAGATCTCATTTTTTTTTAGATCTGGCTATTCTTCTTCTGAAGTCATAGTAAAATTGTTCCTTGCTCACACAAAGTTCTTAGGAAACTAATGTGACCCTTATGGCAAGTTGTTCCTTGCAGCACATAAAGTTCCTTAAGAACTAGCATATTCCATGAGGCACACAAAGTTCCTCTAGAACTAATGTGACACTCTATGGCAGCAAAATTGTTCCTCGTGGAACACAAAGTTCCTTATGACCTAATACGATTTCCCATGGAATTAGCCAAAAAGTCCCCGCAAAAGTTACCATTGTTATTTGCGCCATTCAAACTGTTCCTCACAGAACCAGTCACACATATTCTTAGCAACCTTAGTTGTATTCAGAGCTTTGCTCATATTCTGCAACCTCAGTTGCCTACTAGCAGTTTTTGTCGATGTCTTTGTTTTCTTCGGTACTGCAGATTTTTACACTTCCACGATGTTGAGTAGCCTCGTGGTCAGGGGAGCTCCATTAAAAGATAATCTCACAACTTAGAAGTTTTTACAGTATGAAAGACTTAGCAGTTTTCCATAAGCAAACATTAAAAAAAGCTCAAAAGTTTGCCATAGTTAAACTCCATGAAATAAAGCAGATCTGCAAAATGGAACTACTATGTGGAATAAAGTATCATCGTGGAATGGAGCTGCCTCTCGTAATATAATAGCCCCGCCTAATAGAACAGCTCCTTATAATGGAGCTGCCCCACGGAACATAACAACTCCATAGAATGGAGCTGTGTCGCGGAATATAGCCGAGCAGAGCACTGCCCCATGGAGCATAACAACTACTTTGAAGGGCACGACTTCGCGCAGTGAAGATGCCCCACATAATCTAACCCAGTTGCACCACAAAATTTAGCCCAGGAGAGCGTTATGTCACAGAATATAGCAACTTCGCAGAATGGTACAACTCCGTGGAATGGAGCTGGCCTGCAAAATCTAGCCCAGCAGAGCACTACTGCCACGCCTCAGTACCGAAATATGAAGAACTGAAGTATGACTATGTACTACATTATACCCAGTATCTCGTAATACAATTATAAATGTACCTAGACAATGGGGTACATTGTGAGCTCTATGAATTTTGGGTATTTATTTTATTTATTTTAAATTATTTTATAGAACCATTTATTATTAAATATATTTTCACTTTCAATTTTGACTATAAATATCCTTTAATGTAGGTTTGACCTTAGAAGCACAACAATTGCTAATTTCTCAAAACCAATTTTATATGTGTGATCTAGACGGGTCCACCTTTATTTAGACATGTCATGTCCCTCTCAAACTGTCATGCCCCGCTCCCGAAATGCAACGGTAGCGTAATAAACACATCCCCAGGCTACGCGACATGTGACAGTCTCTTAATCCTATTCGCGATTGTCGCCCGTACAAAATAGGATAGGGCACAAGAAAATAGTAACATACTAAACTTTATTTACCAACATTCTGATCCAGACAACCTACTCATACAACTTCCAAAATATTATAATACAATTATTTTCAATATTTACATAACCAGCTTCTAAGATAGGTCAACCCTAAAATCCTGAAACACACACAAGGTTCAGTCTTCAGCCTCATCTACATCATAAAGCAGTAACATCTCTCATGAAGCTTCAACTTCATCTAGTGAACAATACTAGGTCGTCAGAACGACAGCAAGTCCTCAGTCAAGGGCGATAATAAAATAATGATATGATGGAATATGATTATAGAAATAGAGTATAATAACTTGGAATATTTTAGACTTAAAACTTTATCTAATTCCTAATCAAGTGTCCTTATAGTGTTTAGAAATCTAGACCTTATAACCCTAAATTCACTATCACAAACACAACCAATTTGCCTATATGATGCAGATGCAATTTGGAGAACAACTTTTGAATAACCACAACAACTAGTTTTTCGACAATAATCTCGTGGCCAGGGATCAGGTTATGGTAGGATGGCACAATGCTTAGATTTCGACCCTCTCACATTGTGAGAAAATATGAGCATCAATTACCTTAATCGATCCTTTTAATCAAATTAGGTAGGAGATATCATAACCCTAATCGGTCTTTTTAATCAAATTAGGTAGGAAATATTATAACAGGACAGTGAGCTAAGCCTCACACACTCAATTTGCAAGGCCTTATGAAAGAGCTTAATACTGATCAGCTTTTGTTGTTATTATATTGCGAAAGTTCGTAGGTGGTATTCAGGTTGTTCTCCCCCGCCCAATGCTATCTAACTAACTTCTACAAACAAAGTATTTATTATCTTATTTACTCTGCTCTGTGTACCATCTTTATTATTGATATGCAGTAAAATTATAATATACAAAAGTGTATCTTGTATATTTCACAAGAATCAAGTATAAGGAAATCTCAGTTCATATATCCAATATTTCTAGGATAATCTCATGAATACAAGAATATCAAATTAGGAATACATTCCTCCTAATATGGTATTGAGCATATTTATTTAGAGATTTAAGTTGCGCTTGCGTGACACGTGTCCTTGCCGCTATACGTCCTAGACTTTGTCTAAAATGTTTCCTAGTTTAGGTTATTTTAAGGAAAGACATGGGTTATCTTTTCTAGAGATTTTCTAGGGTGTTGGAGTAATTCAAAATTTTCTGAAAGTCAAAAATTTGGCCAACACCTAAAATTTCCAAAAATTTCGACAGAGTCTCCTTTATATTTATTGATCCAATTTTTTACAATACATAATAATATGATATATAAAAATTCCTAGTACGTCGACCCCTTCGGTGGAGCAACCCTCAACACCGGAACCACACAATATATGTACATATGCAAACGCATTCAAATACAAAACTTCTATCTCAACAAGCTAGCATATTGTAATAAAATAAAAAAACATACAAGGAGTCAATTCTAAGGTCTAATAGAATTTCCAAATTGACATGATATGTGTAAATGCATTGAACATAACAAGATTATCCAAGTGATTCAATTAGGTCTATAGTAATCCTGAAATTTGATACTAATGTCCTCTATGTGTCTGGTGTCCCAAAAGTATACTAATTTAACTAAATGGTAGTGAAAAATCTCATATATTTGTATTTTAAAAATATGGACAGAATTAATACATAGAAAAATATTATGAAAACCTATGTCCATTGATTTTCATATCAACTATATAGATCCAAGTTAGTTTTCTATAGTATGTATATACAATTTTACTAATGGCTAGTGCTTCTACAAGGTTTTAGTATGTGAAAAATACACAAAATGAAATATGTTCAATAATTGAAATAGTCCTAGTAAAATATTTGGTATTGAGCCTATAAAATGTTGGCCGCAATGTGTGCTTCTGATAGCAACATTACGAATTTGTATTGTCATAATCCATATCATTTCTCTTTGTAAAGGCAATTTAAAAAAAATTCAAATGAAGTTTCAAAGATAGAGGAAACTTTGTTTTGAAAAATTGTACACTAAATAAACCAAACAAATATGGACTGACATGGTATTTAAAAGGGTTAGTCATATGTAAATATTCATTCCAGATTATGCTAGCAACCATAACCAATTAAAATTATATTTTTAGAGTAAAACATTATAACCGGCACTTTATGTCCATTCACATTTGTCCTAATATGTGTCCATATTCATATATCCTAATTTATGCCTATTGTCTTCTTATATCAAATCAGGATATGATTCAAAGTTGAGCTATATTATATGAATCAAGGAATAATAAAGAAATTTGAAGAGGTTTAGTTTGAGGATATGCCTTGGTTTTAAGCAAAAACTAGAATCTCTTCCCCAAATCCAAGTGGATTCTTGTTTTCCCCCTATATTCTTCCCCTATTCTAGAATTTGGAAATTAAAATCTGACCTAGGTTTAGAAATTGGAAGATAAATAGGAAATGAGAAGAAGTTATACCTAGAGTAAGAAAAGGAAATATCTCAAAGGAAGATGGAGAGGTGTTGGAGGAGAAGCAACCGGAGGGGAGACGACGGCGACGGACAGCGATGGCGGCGTATGACGGTAGCGTGCAGCAACGGCGGTGGCATGGATGGCAGCAACAACAGCTGCAATAGCAGCAGGTGGCAAGGTGGCGAGAGGGAGAGAATTTTTCTCTTTTAAAGAAGAAGGGAGTGAGGTGATGTGGGTTTTTCTTTGGGAAGTGAGGTGGTTAGGGGTAAACAAGTGTCCCTAGGCTAAGGAGGAGTTGCCGGCTCTTCCTCCTCCATGAAGAAAACATGGGGAAGAAGGGAAACAATGGGTTGCTGGATCTCCTCCCCCCTATAATGGTAAGTTGTTTACCCAAATAAACTCCCTTCCAAAACCAAAATTGCAAAAGTGCCAAAATATATATTAAAAAAATTACAACTAAAAGCATATATATATATATATATATATATATATATATTAAATTTAGAATATAATGTATATATTATGTATAATAGGAAAATATGACACCCTACCCTTAGAAAAATTTCGTCCTCGAAATTTGAAATAACACAACTTAAGAATACAACCACTAACCTTGCTCGGTGAATAAGTATGGATATTGGCTCCTTATATCTTCTTCTTTTTTCCATGTTGAATCTCCCGGAGAGTCCTTGCTCCATGCTACATGGACCAATTGGATGATGCAATTTTGGAGTATCATGTCTTTTCGGTCCAGGATGCCAACTGGCTTTTGTTCCATCCGTAGAGTTGGTCCGACTGTAATCTCTGAATGATCTAGAATGTGATTCGGGTCTGTTACATATCTTCGGAGTTGAGATACATGGAACACATTATGTACTTCCTTCTAGTGTTGACGGCAGTGCTAACTTGTATTACACATTCCCAACTTTTTCCAGTATATCAAATGGCCCAATGTACCTCGGACTCGGTTTTCCTCGGGTCCTGAACCTGATTGTCCCTTTGGTTGGTGAGATTTTCACGAATACATAATCTCCAGGTGAAACTCCAATATCCTTCGGTATTTGTCAGCCCACATCTTTTGTCTATCTTATGCTGCTTGCAGATGGCTTCTTATTGCCTTGACTTTGTCCACTGTCTGTACTACTAGCTCTGGACCTAGTAATTATCTTTCTCCCACATCGTTCCAACATAATGACAATCTGCACTTTCTACCATATAATGCTTCGAAAGGAGCCATTTTGATGCTATCATGATAAATATTATTGTAAGAGAACTCTATTAGAAGTAAATGATCATCCCATGATCCTCCAAAGTCTAATGCACATGCTCTCAACATGTCTTCTAGGGTCTGAATTGTCCTTTCTGACTGACCATCTATTTGGATATGATAGGCCGAGCTGAATTTTAACTGGGTATCGAGGTTTTCTTATAGACATTTCCAAAAATGTAAAGTAAATCTGGTATCTATATCTGAGACTATACTGACCGGTACACGGTAATAACTGAAAATCTGTTTCATGTACATATCTGCTAACACTTTTGTTGTTTGTCCAACCCATAATGGTAGAAATCGAGCTGATTTAGTGAGTCTATCTATTATGACCCGATAACATTATTACCCTTTCGTGTCCGAGGTAATCTAGTCACAAAATCCACCGTGACATGTTCATACTTCTATTCAGATATGGGCAAAGTTGAAGGAGTCCTGCCGTCCTCTGGTGTTCTTTTTTGACTTGCTGGCATACTAAGCATTTAGAGACGAATCTAGCAATTTCTTGTTTCATTCCATGCCACCAAAATTTTTGTTTTAAATCTTTATACATTTTAGTACTTTCGGGGTGAATTGAGTACTGTAAATTATGAGCTTCTGACATTATTTCATTCCGAAGTTCTCCATATGGTATACATAATCGGTTCTCGAATCTTAAGGATCCATCTGAAAGTTTAATTAAACCTGTTTGTGTTCCATCCTCAGTTTGTTTCCATAATTTTTGTAGTTTTATATCATCCTTTTGTGCATCCATAATTCGTTCTATCAAGAAAGGTTGTATTTGCAAATTTTCATAGGTTCCTTCTGCTGTTGGACATATTACTTCGATTCTCATCTTTCTTAGATCTTCCAATATCTCTTTAGGTGTATTCATAAAGAATGCTGCTAGTCTTCTACTTAGAGCATCCGCTACTTTATTTGCTTTACTTGGGTGATATTCTAACTCCATGTCAAAATCTTTAAGCAATTCCAACCATCTTCTTTGTTTCATATTGATTTTCTTCTGGGTAAACACATATTTCAAGCTTTTTGTGGTCCGTGTATATTTTAATTCTTTCTCTATATAAATAATGACTCCATATTTTAAGTGCAAATACCACGGCTGCAAGTTCTAGGTCATGAGTTGGATAATTCCTCTCATGTTGCTTCAATTGTCGAGAGGCATAAGCTACAACTCTCCCATGATGCACCAATACACAATCTAAACCCTTGCCTGTTGCATCACTATATATTTCATACCCACCTGATCTTGATGGTAATGCAGGTATAGGTACCGAAATTAATCTCTTTTTCAATTCATCAAATGCTGCTTGATACTTCTCCGTCCAAATAAACCTTTCTTCCTTCCGGGTAAGATGGCTTAGAGGTTTTGCAATTCTTGAAATTTTTTCTACAAATCTTCTATAATAACCAGCTAGTCCCGAGAAACTTCTGATCTCTGCTACAGACTTAGGTGTTGGTCATGACTTAACTGTTTCCACCTTTTTCAGGTCTACTGAAATGCCATCTCCATTGACAATATGACCTAGAAATGATATCTTGTTCAAGCAAAATTCATATCTACTAAGTTTGGCATACAACTGTTCCTCCCCCAGAGTCTGCAGTACTATCCTCAAATGTTCCTCATGTTCCTCCTCATTCTTCGAATATATAAGAATATCGTCGATGAATACAATTCCAAATTTATCCAGATATTGATAAAATACTCGATTCATCAAATACATGAATATGGTGGGTACATTTGTTAACCTGAATGGCATAACTAAGAATTCGTAATGCCTATATCGAGTTCTAAAAGCAGTCTTTGGAACATCTTCCTTTTTTACCTTCACTTGATAGTATCATGATCTTAAATCAATTTTTAAAAATACCCTTACCTCTCATAACTGATCAAACAGGTCATCAATTTTAGGTAAGGGGTACTTATTCTTGATTGTAACTTCATTTAAGGTTCTATAATCAATTACCAGCCGTAAAGTACCAAATTTTTTTCACAAACAATACTGGTGCACCCCATGGCAAAGCACTAGATTGAATAAATTCTTTTGCTAAAAGCTCCTTTATTTGTTTGTTCAACTCAACTAACTCCTCCTTGTTCATAGGGTATACCTTTTTAGCTATAGGTGCTGCTCCAGATATTAGATTTATAGAGAATTCTACTGGTCTATCTGGCGATAATTCCCATAATTTTAACACTTTAATTTTTTATATATTTGAAGTTGAATTATTAAATTTAAATTGTTGAAATAATAATATTATTATTTAGAGAATTCAATTAGTGATAGAATATTTATTTTTAAATAACAACAAGAATACAACATTTTGGAACAATGGTAGCACATTTATTTTGGATCAAGAAATAACTCAACCACCCTAAGTATATGTCTTTCCATTCCATTCCGTAACCCCAACTTCTTCCATTCTGTAACCCCTAACCTCTTCCATTCTGTAACCTCCCACCTTCCATTCCGTAACCCCCAACCTCTTCTATTACGTAACCCCCAAGCTCTTCCATTCCGTAACCCCCAACCTCTTCCATTCCGTAACCCCCAACCTCTTCCATTCCTTTACCCCAATTCATTCTTCACATTCGTAACTTACCTTTATTTCTCTTTAAAAAAGAGAAATGTTAAGACAAAACTTAAGCATTACCACCTTTCTCCTTTGGAGCAAGCCAATGACTTGTGTCGTACTCGCCGATCTGACCTTCTTTTCGTGTCCGTGTCTGCCCGTGAGCACCCTTCGAGGAGGTTTGGTACGAAGTCGTGTCCAGATTCGTATCTTTTGGCGTCGGATGGGGTAGTGTAGTGTCCACTTACTGTTATATTTAGTTTCTTGCATGTGATGTTTAGTTGATAGTACCATAGATTAGGTACTGTGGTGTATTCTTTTGAGAGTTAAGTTTCTGATTAGTTTTCTTATTATAAATATTTGAGTTATTGCTATCGTAGTTTAGAAGATGTTGTTGCTAATGTAAGTTTTGTTATATTTAGATTTAGAGATGCTATTCAATTATAGTATTTAGTTTTAATGTTGTTGTAGGTGGGCTTGGGTTAAATAGGTTTTGTTGTCGGGTTCAAAGGTTCAGCAGAGGTGGAAATGCTGTATGAAGCTAGTACAACAAGTATACAGTGTTGTATATTTAGTTTTAGTTACTAATGCATTACAAGTTTTGTTTGATGGCCATTATATGGTTCTTTTGAAGTTCTTTAATAGGTTAATGCTAGATGAGTAGTACTTCTATTTTGGCTACAGGTTATGAGGGTTGGTTTTGTGTGGTTTGTTCTAGATATTTTGGTGTTTAACTATTTATATTATAGTTCATTTATTATTTTTATCTTGATTAACTCACATCATTATTTATTAATGTTGAAGACAGGACAAGCCAACTTTTCATTGACCTACAAATTATTTATTTATTTCGATCTATAATCGAAGTCATCGATTTATAATAGATTTGTTTATCTTTTTAGTGATTCGATATCTAATCAAAATTATTTATTACTTTCTGTTAATGATTCTATAGTCAAAATTATTTCTCCTCTTTATTAATTAAATCTATAAATGAATTAATTCTTGTTTGACTTAGGAGCTTGTCTATGCTCCTTAAGTCAATGTGACTTTTAGTAAAATATTTTTAATGCAATATTTGGTGTAACTTGATATTATATTATATTACGCATTTTCTTACCAAAACTTCACCCTGCTGATTTCTAATTTAGCATAACTTAAAACAAAGTCTATTACAACAATTTCTAGTAGCTAAATTCAATTATAGAAATAAACAAGTGGTTAGTTGTTATTGATTTAAGATAGAATTAAGAGTGCTTAAATAAGGGTTTAGGATAGATTTGGTTAGTTAGACATTATCTAATTGTGGAAGCTAAGTTGTACCATCTTTTGAACACAGTGAGTGGACTCGGGTGTAACCACCACTTTTCTAAAATGAGGGTAATTTTGAACTTTTGTAAAATTGATTATTTAATAATAGATTTAAATCATGTTATTGATTTATTGGTGAATTTTGATTATTTTAATATCATTAAATTAGTATTTTGTGATTTTATTCTTTGGCTAGTGTAACCTTAGAGCTGCTTAGCCTAGAGTCTAACCATGACCATGGAGACCTAACCCATGTGATTAGATTAACTAATTACCACTTTTTAGGCTAAGGATATTTTGGTCATTTTTGACTTTTGAATTTTTTAGGATTTTAATTAATTGGTAAATTTTAGATTATTTTAATAATATTTAAATTGATGCATTATGATTTTGGTCATTTTCCATATTTTAATATTTTGAAATTTTTTATATTTTAATATTGAATTTACGAGATTTATTTAGTCAGGTTTGAGTTTCGTTTCGACTTGTGTTAGTGACCCGGGTAGCTTAGACTCTAGACGGGACCCCAAAATTAGTTAGTCGTGGCCCACAAACCCCACTAATTAAGTTAGTAAGTTTAGACTAATTCCACTTGTTAGATTGGTTAAGTTAGAGGCTTAAATTTACCCCTTTTGATCCCAAACTTGAACCTAACTTAAAATTAACCAAGAGGACTAGTTGAGGCCTTATTGGGCTTTCGCCCAAGGCCCAAATAGGATTTAATGGCAGCCACTATAGGTAGGTTAGTCTCCCTTCCTTTCATTTTATTCCATCTTGCCTCTTTTCCTTCATAAAGTATTTTTTCCCAAATTATAGAGCTTTTCTCTTTGATTTGATCTCCAAATCTCTTCATTCCTCCACCAAAACTTCCATCCAACCTTCTCATACTATCAAAGGAGGGTGCTAGCAAAGATTTGGATCAAAGTGTAAGGAGGAGTGTCCATTTTGGAAGGATCTTCGTATCGGAGCCGTGTCCTTGAGAGTATCATTGGGATCCCACTCCCAATAGATAAAACCAACCCTCTAAATTGATTTCCTATGCATATTAGTTAGTTTTGAATCCATAGGATCCACCCCCATGCATGTACCTCTTTAGATTCAAGTTTGAGGCCATTTGGAGCTCTCTAGAGCAAGTTAGAATTGTGTCTTGTGTCCTACTTATTAGATCTCAAATTAGGACACCTCATGTGTTTGGTTTAATGTCTAATAGGTTTAATTATATTTTAATTTCAGTTTTAGACATGTTAGAGGATGGATTGATGTTAGTTAGGATGGTTAGAATGAGTTTCATTTGGATACCCATGGTTAGATCTAAGTGGTTTAGTCTACATGTCATATTTTTAGCCTCAACTTGTCATTTTAGTGTCTCTTTATATAATAGACTATTTTGAATATATATAATAGGTATGTTAGATATATTTCATATATTTAGATGTGTGTGGATATGTTGTTAGTAGCGTCTTGTGTTAGAGGAGAGGGGAGTGTGGCTTAATGTGTGTCTTGAGTGGTGTGGAGAGTGAGATGTGTTTCTTTTGTCCAAACAACCCAAATTTGTCATAATATTCATCTACATTTTTAGTAGCCATAGCAACTTAGAAATGTCATAACTTTTAGCTTAGAACTCCGATTAATTTCTTGTTTTTTTTGAAAGAACCGTATCGAAGTTAGCTTTCCAAATACATATATTAATAGGTCAAATGCATTCTAGAACTTTCTGTAGAACTGTTTGAGTGTCAACTGTACGAAAGACAAACGCGTTTCGGTGTTTTCGCGATTCCGGGAGCTTTCTGACACGAAAATGCGATCCGTTTGAAGTTTCAGAAAGCTAATATAAAGGGCTACAACATAATTTAATCCTAGAATTTAGTGAAGGCCCAATTGGTATCATATTGATTTTAAGTAGAAGAATGACTATACGATATAGGCATTTTGTGTAACCTATGAGCCTATGTAGTATGGATATTAAGTGAATGTAGGTATCATAGGTTGTCGAGTATATGTATGATATAGTACATATATATATTATTGTTAGGTAATATATGTTAGTATGTGTCACGATCTGCACCCGCTTTTCGGACACGAGCTCGTGAGCAAGCCAGCTACGTATCGAGCGAACTCCAGTCCGACTCGAATACGTAAACGCTGTCAAGGCTATGGTATACTGCCAAATCATGGCAATGCAATCTATATCTCAATCCACAATAAGAATATGAAACATGAATGAACACTATGGGTCGTGGTCTGCAGCCCACTAGCATATATGTCCGATAAGACTCTAAAGAAAGTAACAAGAGTTTAAAAACTGAATCAAGAAACATGATATCTCATGATAAGGTATGAAAGCACGAGCGGATAATAAACGTAATAACGAATACTGAATCCCGCAAGCGTATCATCGCATCTGAAACCCACAAGAATCGCGAATCATCCGCCATCCAGAACTACTAACTAACTCCACGCAATCACTAACCTGTGGTCCTTGCACAAACCGTAGTCACAAGTCGAGGATGAGGGGATGCCGATCTATGAGCTATCAACCTCGATACGAATCCAAACAAAAATGGCACGCGAAAAACTCGTCGGAGTTGGCGGAAATCACTTCGGGAAGTCGGAAACCCTCGATAAGTTCTCCTACAAAAGGCTGCTGGAAGTTAATTAGGGTGGGTGAATATAATAATATATATAGGAGAGAGAGAGAGGCGGTTACTGTAGCAGTTGGCACCGACAGGTGGCCCCCCCGGGTAGATTTCTGGGTATTTATTTATTTAATTCAGAAAATTATTTAAAAATCATTTTAAGTCCAAATAAATCAAAATAAATTGCAAAAAAATCCAGAAAAATTATAGAAAATTCTAGAAAATATGTCTAAGTGTCTAGAATATAAATAAAATATTTTAACACAAAATATCATCATGTGACCTCACAGTAAATTTCTAAAGCCTATAAAATATAATTTCTATAGGTTTTAATTATATAAAAAATTCCAAAATTCTAAATAAATCCAAAAAAAATCTAAAATATTCTAGAAAATATTTTTAGTCATTTAGAGCCCAAATAAAAATATTTGGTCCAAAATACCCCCGTATGACCTTACAGTAAATCCTGAAAGTCCTTAAAAATAATAAAACCTTAAATATTAAATACCTAAAAATATCCAAAAATTGTAGAAAAATATAAAATAGCTAAATAATACATATATAAGCTATCTAGAGATCATATGACCTTAATATGGTCATATCCCACCTACAAGCTTTGGCATGACTCACAGTGACCAAATTAATCATGAACAAATAAAATTAAAAAAATCAAAAATTTGGGAAGTGGGCTTACAAATCTACCCACCTTAGAAAAATTTCGTCCTCGAAATTCTAATTCATAACTATTCCCTAAAAATCAAAGTCTACTATTACCTTAATCTCCTCAAATTTAATTTCTTAAAAAATATTATGACCTTCTCTAGTCATTTCATAACTATGAATACTTGAGGACTTCTACCCACCTTTGGTCACACTACTCCTCAAAATACGGTCACTAAAATCTTGTAATCTTCTAACTAGTTGCCAACAATTCTACCAATAGATATCTATGGCGTATGGCATCTATAATCCCTCATATCTATAAACAACCAAATATTCAATAGTCAAGCAATATTATACTATAATTTAAGAATTTCTGATAGATTCTAAACAACACGATCGTTTGTCACCCTGAAATAGAAGGAGACAAAAATTAATGGTTTGGAAGGCAAGAAAGAATAATCGAGAACAAATATGATATTTCAAGGACGTAGAGAAATTTCTAGGAGAATTTTCAAGTCAGAGTGGATTGAGATTTCTAATGGTTTAGTCATAGTCGCAGGCTCGTACCAGTACAGTAATGTAACCGGTACGATATGCTCTGACCTGTATGGGCCACCAAAAAAACTTGTCATGACCCGCACCCGCTTTTCGGATGCGAGCTCGTGACGTATCGAGCGAACTCCAGCCCGACTCGAATACGTAAACGCTGTCAAGGCTATGGTATACTGCCAAATTATGGCAATGCAATCTATATCTCAATCTACAATAAGAATATGAAGCATGAATGGACACTATGGGTCGTGGTCTGCAGTCCGCTAGCATATATGTCCGTTAAGACTCTAAAGAAAGTAACAAGAGTCTAAAAACTGAATCAAGAAACAGGATATCTCATGATAAGGTATGAAAGCACGAGCGGATAATAAACGTAATAACGAATACCTGAATCCCGCAAGCGTATCATCGCATCCGAAACCCACAAGAATCACGAATCATCCGCCATCCAGAACTACTAACTAACTCCATGCAATCACTAACCTGTGGTCCTTGCACAAACCGTAGTCACAAGTCGAGGATGAGGGAATGCCGATCTAGGAGCTGTCAACCTCGATACGAATCCAACAAAAAAATGGCGGGCAAAAAGTACGTCGGAGTTGGCGGGAATCACTTCGGGAAGTCGAAAACCCTAGATGAGTTTTCCCACAAAAGGCTGCTTGAATTTAATTAGGGTGGACAAATATAATAATATATATATGAGAGAGAGAGAGGCGGTTACTGTAGCAGTTGGCACCAACAGGTGGCCCCCCTGGGTGGATTTCTGGGTATTTATTTATTTAATTCAAAAAATTATTTAAAAATCATTTTAAGTCCAAATAAATCAAAATAAATTGCAGAAAAATCCAAAAAAATTCTAGAAAATTCTAAAAAATATTTCTAAGTGTCTAGAATATACATAAAATATTTTAACATAAAATATCATCGTATGACCTCATAGTAAATTTCCAAAGCCTATAAAATATATTTTCTATAGGTTTTAATTATATAAAAATTTCCAAAATTCTAAATAAATCCAAAAAAATTCTAAAATATTATAGAAAATAGTTTTAGTCATTTAGAGCCCAAATAAAAATATTTGGTCCAAAAATACCCCCGTATAACCTTACAGTAAATCCTGAAAGTCCTTAAAAATAATAAAACCATAAATTAAATACCTAAAAATATCCAAAAATTGTAAAAAAAATATAAAATAGCTAAATAATACATATATAAGCTATCTAGAGGTCATATGACCTTAATATGGTCATATCCCACCTACAAGCTTTGGCAATGACTCACAATGACCATAAAATTAATCATAAACAAATAAAATAAAAAAATCAAAAATTTGGGAAGTGGGCTTACAGTATGTTTGTTAGATATTGGTTAGTAGAGGGTTAGATATGTTAGAGTTGTTATATGTTAGTGTAAGATATATATGTTAGTATGTTTGTTAGATGTTGGTTAGTAGAGGGTTTAGATATATTAGAGTTTGTTATATGTTAGTGTAAGTTATATTTGTTAGTATGAGTGTTAGTTAGATAGTAGAGGTTAGTATTTTATTAGATATTTGATATGTTGTTGGATAGTTTGATATTAGATATCTAGTATGTTAGTAGGTTATGTTAGTTCTAGATATTGGTATGTTAGCAAGTTAGTCTCTATAGGTTATATGTTAGATATTAGTTAAGATGTTATGTTAGTACATTAGATAGTTAGTTAATTAGATATTTGAGGGATATCTTGGTATCTCATGATACCAAGTTAGTATCTTAAGGTAAATATGAATTACCTTTACCTTCAAGATAAATGATTAGTTTACCTTATAACTAAGGTATTAGTTTTGGGATGCCAATATGACAAAGATTGATATGGTATTCTAGTGTTAGTGGGTTAGTGTCTAAGTGTTTGAGTTTGAGTAGGTGATGTTAGATTGTGGAAGGGTTATATAGATAGGTATAGATTTTTAGATTATATAGTATCTATATATATCATGAGAGCATATAGATATAGGTTATGGTTCATAGTGAGGATATGTATATACTTGATATATGATATCTATATGTGTTAGGGTGGTACTATATGGGTAAGGATATATGTGATATATATGTAATGTATATTATATAACTAAGTTTGTGTACCTTGTTAGCTATATGGTTTAGCTATGTGCCTTGATATAGGCTATATTTTAGATAGCAATGGTACTAGTATACTTGATTATTTAGGTCATAGACTTGTTTAAACCTATAATTGACTAACCTAGACTAGTTTGACCATTTTTAACCAAATTCTAGCTAGTTTGACCACATTAGACTAGTCCTAGTTTGACTAGATTGTTGACCAGAGTTGACCAAGAGTTGATTTTGACCTAGATTGACTTAGACTCATGTAGATTGTATTATAATTTCAGTTATCATATAAATTGAACTCTTTATAACCTATGTTGCTCTAACTAGGACTCTGTGACTCCAATTGGCCATCTTTTCATATCAGTTGTTCAGGTATCAGACGAGTACATTCTCTGATCATTTCATACTTGTTAGGACTTATATCTTGCTCTAGATTATTTTACTTGATGCTGTCACGTTGGTAACACGGATTATACTATATGGATCTTTTTATGAGATGTTATTCCCCTCGGGAGCATCGGGTACATCATGTCATGTGCATTTTACTTTCATCATGTACTCCTATGTTTTCACTATTCATGTATACTCTTGTGATTCATGTACTCTCATGTTCACAGAGCCCTCATGTATAACTTTATGTGCACTTATTTATGAGCTCCCATACGATGATCATGTATAATAACATAACCTGTCTAGATCCTTATGTATTGATTGGAGTATGGGAGAGTAGAAATAGTCATATGAACAATTTTAAGTAGTGTAATCATGTACAACTCAGTAGTGTAATCATGTATTGATCAAGCCGTTCACATGCCTATCTTGTACTCTAAACCACTAGTCACTTGTAGTTCTTTACTTATAGTAGATATTTCCAGTACAGTTATTTCTCTCTTTTTCATGTACATTTCTTTCAGCGATTCATGTATCTTACACTATTGTATGCTTTACATTCCTGTCATGATATGAACTGTTGAGATTTTGTGCTCGTTCCTGTCCTGACTGGACATGTTAAAAATATTACAGATGGTTGCCTTGAGCACACTTGCCCTAATTACTTGGGATCCGGAGACGATATAGCTACCTTTGGCCCTAACACTCAGGAGTGATCGGAGATTAGTTTAGTAGACTTGCATTAGACTTTATTTGAACTTGTATTGTAACGAGTTGAGATCTCGACTTTGTTTTGAGATTGTTTGAGATATTATTATTTTAGTAGTTTATATCAGTTATTGGAGTTTGGAGTTAATATAGCTTTATGATTCTGTATTATTTTATCGTGCTTAGACTGTGATTAAGTATTATCATATCTTATACTTGTCCTCCGTTTGGAGTTAAGTTTTGACAAGTACATTATATAATTGCATGAGTTATTGTTTAGATAGTAACCTTGTACAGTGTTCTACCGCCGATTCTGTGGCGTAGGCTGGGCGCTGTTACGCACTGTGCCCTTACACAGGGTGCGGGTCGTGACACCGGGACATTATCTCTTCTTAGCTCTATACCCTATCTTGGAGAAGACAAGTACACTACATCTTTTACTAAACTGAACATGAACTATAACTTTGTATGTTGAACATTCAGGACATGTTTTCTTCTTATTACGAGTTGCATTTACTTTCCAAAATAAGTTGTATTTAATTTTTGCAAGTCGCTTTACTTTACACCAGTTGCCTTTACTTTTCACATTGTATCTCTATTTATTCCTGTTTTCTCTTCAGCATGGGATTGAAAAAAAATAGTTAAATACATGATCAAAGCCCATAGTGTAATATGAGTGGATAGCTTAATTCGCATGGCACACCTGTGAATTTTGTCGGATCGGCTATATGCCATATCAGTTGCATTTATTTTTACCATCCTATTAGCCAATCATGTATTTACTATCTTTTCAGTCATATTTACTTTTCACTTGAGCATATTGTAGTCTATTTTCTTGTTGCACTCTCCTTTATTACCAGTTCTTTACATATATTCCTATTTGATAGTTTTATGTTTCAGTATACATAAATTGTAGGGTTGTACTTTGCTTCTTTCCTGATTGGATCGTTGCAGGTGAATTGACTGAGGAGGAGCTGCTTTGTAACTCATACTATGGATCTACCCCTGAGATGCTAGCTCACATCCCAAAGGATGTCCCTGCTAAGGAATACCCTATAACTTAGCTTATATTTAGTATTTGAATTTGGTTTGTAATAAATAGTTAGCATTCATTTTGCTGGATTTGTCTCTAGTTACTCTTGCTTTGGGAATATAACTAAAATAACATTTTGAACTTATTCTAGTTTATCTCGATATAGATTTTGTGATTATTATGATTCAATATAATTTTTTTTGATGATAATTGAAGGTTTAGAACAGTTTACTACGCGGTATCTCATAGCATAGGCTGGATGTGTCCGACTCGTATCCGAATATTCGAGAGCGGGTTGTAACATATTTTAAGTGGTGGCCCATGCAGGTCCGCTTTAAAACACTTAGGACATATAGTGTTAATGAGGGGACTTGTTAGATTAAGAAGAATCATCACAACATAGGACCGGTAATATATATACTTAGGATTATTATTTTAGTTTTCCTGCCTAGATAGATTACTTATTTGTTCCTTGCATTCCGAGAATAACTACTTTGCGAGCTTCTGAGGGTGAGGCTTTTTCTGCTCATCCGATCACAAGGGGATGTACAACCTACCCCACACCTGTCATCTTCGGTGTCCCTGCTATCCTTCCATCCACTGACCCTATCATCCACACTCCCTATACTCAACCTGTACCTACTTTTCCACATGTACTAGGCCTTATCCCAACACAAGCTATTATCACCTTAGACGGGAACCAACTCCTTGGTTTATTTTAGGGGTTCCTAGTGACCCACCAGGAGCATACTGCCCTGCTCAGACAAAGCCTAGAGCGTAAAACTACCCCACCACCACCACCACCACCTAGAGAGCCTCAGCCCCGAGTCGGGACCGTGCAAGACTTTATAAAGCTGGGACCGAAAGAGTTTACGAGAATCGAAGGCATCATCTATGCCGATGACTAGTTAGATGCTATGGAGAGGAAGACCAGTGGAGCTAGACTGCACGACGACCTCAAAGTCGAGGTAGTAGGGTTTGTGCTGACAGACCTAGCTGCTACCTGGTTCAAGAATGAACCAACTTTCACCACGGGGGAAGTCACATGAAAGAAGTTCAAGACTCTATTCAAGAGGAAGTTCTTCTCTGCTACGGCCAGGGAGGCACTGGGACATTAGTTCCAGAACCTAGAGCAAGGGAACCGCTCAGTTGAGGAGTACGCTGCAGAGTTTAGCCGTCTGAGCCCTTTTGCCCCCAGCTTAGTTGCAGACCCAAAGGTGATGGCAAGTTGTTTCGCTACGAACTTGCTCCAGAGATTAGCGTCCTATTGACGGCCAGTGGAGCTACGAGTTATTATCATTGCCTGGAGTTAGCATGGAGGTTAGAGGCTCGTTGATGGCCTGTAACAAGAGGACGTATGCTAGCACCAACCATTACGAGAGCCCTGCCAAGCGTCTTGTATTCCAGTCTAGACCATATGTACATCAGCAACAACAGCCTTATCGCCCACCTGCACCCTAGTAGCAGTAGTACCGTCCACCGATCAGAGCTCCAGCACCGCAGCAACAGAGGCAGGCTCCCATAATTTGTACATTTTGTAAGACGCCAGGACATGCACTGACATCTGCTGGAAGAAACTCGGACAATGTCTTGCCTGTGGATCTTCTATACATCAGCTCCAAAAAAGTCCCTCAGCCTATCCTAGAGGAGGAGCACCACCAGGATATGATACACCTCAGCCTAGAGCACCGCTTCTGACCCAGCAACAGAGGTTCGGGCAACAACAATAGCAGTAGAGAGCGGCTCAAGGGAGAGCCTATGCTATATCTATTGATGCACCAGAGCCAATACCGGAGATGGTACCGAAACCAGAGCAGGAGCTAGTAGCTAACGTCATTACATGTCTTATTTTACTACATTCTTATCCATCTACTGCATTATTTGATTCCGGCGCTTTACATACTTTTCTTTCGCTTGAGTTTGTACATAGACATAAGCTTATCACTAGACCCACTAAGGGAATTGGTAGAGTTATGACTGGAGGGAGAGAAGTATCCATTAGTGATATGTATAACTGCCCTATCATTGTACCTGGAAGAGAGTTTAGGCACAATTTTACGTAATGCCTCTTCTCGGGTACGATGTTGTACTGGGAATGGACTGGCTTAGTGACTCACATATAGAAATAGTTATTTCGGGGGCAGTATATTGTTCAGTCCCCCCCAAAAGAAGGAGTTTAGAGTGAGAAGAGCAATGCCAGAGATTATGGGCGAGATCAACTTTGCTGCTACAGTTGAAGAGCAAGTACCTCCCCATCCTATCATCACAGAATTCTTTGATGTCTTTTTAGAAGATCTTCCAGGTTTTCCACCTAACAGGGATGTGGAGTTCTCTATAGATCTGATTCCGGGATCAAAAACCGATATCTCAGAGCTGCTATAAAGTGAATCCTAAATAATCCAAGGAGACGAAGGACCAGATCGACGAGTTGCTGAGCAAGGGCTTAATCAGATCCAGAACATCGCCATGGGAGCACCAGTTTTTTTGGTACCAAAAAAGGATGGCACAGTTGGATGTGCATCGACAATAGGGTCTTGAACAATGTTACTATCAAGAATAAATAGCCTTTGCCTCGGATAGACGATTTATTCGATCATTTGAGCAGGACAAAGGTGTTCTCAAAGATAGATCTGAGATTGGGATATCATCAGGTGAAGGTGAGGGATAAAGACATTCCGAAGATTGTATTCAACACCAGATATGGCAGTATGAGTTCCTAGTTATGCCTTTCGGACTCACAAATACGCCTGCCATCTTCATGAACCTTATGAACAAGGTTTTCCATGAGTATCTGGATAAGTTTGTCATAGTATTCATTAACGACATACTTATTTATTCAAAGACTCCTGAGGAACATATTAAGCACTTATGGATAATATTGGGGATTCTGAGGAAGGAGAAGCTTTTTGGCAAGCTATCCAAGTGCAAGTTCTTCTTAGTACCAAGTGGAGTTTCTTGGTCATGTGGTCACAGTAGAGGGTATTACAGTAGATCTGAAGAAGATTGCAGCAGTCGAGACGTAGACCACTCCAAAATCAGTTGTAGAGATCAGAAGTTTTCTGGGCTTAGCTGGCTACTACTGAAAGTTGGTAAAGGACTTTACAAAAGTGACTGAGCTTATGACCAAGCTGACAAGGAAGAATGAGAAGTACATCTGGACAGAGGAGTGCCAAGCAGATTTGAGGAGCTGAAGAAAAGATTGATGACCGCACCAATGTTGGCATTACCTTCGGGTAGCGAAGGATTTTTTATCTACAGTAGTGCCTCAGGGAAGGGGTTGGGATGCGTTCTCCAGTAAAATGGAAAAGTGATTGCTTATGCATCTAGGCAGTTATGGACTCATGAGAAGAACTATCCTACCCACGACTTGGAGCTAGTAACAGTAGTATTTGCTCTGAAGCTGTGGAATGCTATTTATACGGAGAGCGTGCAGAAATCTTCACAGACCATAAGAGCTTGAAGTATGTGTTTACCCAGAAGGAGCTGAATATGAGGCAACGGAGATGGCTAGAGCTGATGAAAGATTTTGACATTGACCTCCAGTATCACCCTGGAAAGGCCAATGTTGTTACAGATGCACTTAGCAGATACTCAGTTGCTATATTTGACTAGGGACAGACATCTACTTAAGGACTTGGAGCAGCTTGGTACAGTAATTATTCTACCTGGAGTAGAGATACAGATTATGAGCATGCAGATCCAGTCCAGTCTAATGGAGAAGATCAAGAGACTTAGTTCCTTAATACTAGGCTTCGTCAACTAAGAGCACACGGCACCAGACTGTATGTACCGAAAGGTAGTTTGAGAGAGAAGATTATGCAGGAAGCTCACCAGTCGCAGTATTCTATACATCCCGGTACCAACAAGATGTACAAGGATACGCGAGAACATATCTGGTGGTACGGCATGAAGAGGGACCTTGCCAGATTCGTTTCTCGATGTCTTGTCTGCCAACATATGAAGGCAGAAAGACAGAGGCTAGCTGGATTGCTACAACTTTTACCCATTTCGGAATGAAAATAGGAATACATTAATGGAATTCGTCTCGGGACTTCCTCATTCCCAAAGAGGAAAGGATGCCATTTGGGTCATAGTCGATAGACTGACCAAATCAGCTCATTTTATTCCTTTCAAAGTCAAACTTTTTACTGAGAAGTTGGTGGAGCTGTATATAAGACAAATAGTATGGATTCATGGAGTCCCAGTGAGTATAGTGTCTGACAGCGATAGCCGATTCATTTCGTACTTTTGGAAGAGCCTGTAGGAAGGACTTGGTACTCAGTTAAATTTCAACACCATACCATCCTCAAACAGATGTGCAGTATAAAAGGACGATGCAGACTCTGGAGGACATGCTGTAGACTTGCGCATTAGATTTCGATGGATCATGGGAGGATCATCAGCATTTGGTAGAGTTATCATACAACAACAGCTACCAAGCTAGCATTGGGATGACACCGTTCGAGGTGCTTTATGGATGACGATGCAGGACACCGCTATCTTGGGATGATGTTGGAGAGAGAGTCTTGCTTGGAGCAAAGATGGTTACATAGGTAGCATAGAAGGTCAAGATGATCAAAGACAGACTCAGGGTTGCCAAAGACAGGCAAAAACATTGGGCTGATAGCAGTCGAAGACCCTTAGAGTTTACTAATGGTGATATGGTATTTGTGAAAATATCTCTTACTCGAGGGACGATCAGATTTGGTCGAGGGGGAAAACTGAGTCCCAAATATATTAGACCCTTCACTATACTTAGCAGAGTTGGAGAGGTAGCTTACAAAGTTGCATTGCCACCTGTAACTCCTCTTCCCGAATTTTTAATTTTATTATTATTTTTGATTGTATTTAAAGGTAATTTTTGTTGATACTTTGTGAACGATATTTTATGATTATTCTGGTTACCAAAAACTAGTTTTAAAATAAAATAGTTCGAAAGTACTAATTTCTTGTAATAAAAATATTTTAGTCCTGAATTTTATTATTGGCATCATAAAGATGTTGTTATTATATTTTGGACTCACAAAATTATTGGCTTCGAAAGTGATTTGTAAAGCATATTTATTTTGATCGATAAAATAAATTACGTCAAATTATTTTAAATAAGCTTTTGATATATTTTAAATGATTTTGCTTGTATCAAATACTATTAAATTTACTTCGATAATACTAGATATATTCTTTAAATTATTAGTATAATCCATTATTGGATTAAGATTATAATGTATATGGTTTAAACTAATAAGTATTATTGAATATATTTTAAATAATATTTATATGATTTCTTTGATGAGATTTATTCGTTTAAAATAAGTTATTTGATGGCAACAAATATTATTTTGTAGTAATTAATTATTTGATTTATTTGAACTTATATGATTTAAATTGTATGGTTTAAAAAGTATTGGATAATGTTAAATATTTATTTAAACTATTTATTAGATTAAGATTATAGTAAATTTGATTTAAAACTGTATTTGATTTAAATCAATAGGGGAGGAATTATCCGTATGATTTATAATCCTTATCTAACCGGGATATCTATCAGCCTCTTCCTATTTAAGGAGCACTATTCTCCAACATCTAAACAAATCCTTCCCCACAACCATAGCCATCAACATACCCACGTCGTCTCCATCATCGCCATCACCGTGTCCACCTATCTGCGTGTCCACTATCTACCACATATTCTAACCACAATTACCAAAAGCCAACCATAGTCGTGTCTGGACTCGTATGTCTGTGTCCAATTTCCTGCCATTATTTTATATATATACATCCTTCTAGCCTGTGTCGAACACACCGTGACACATACAACCAAAATAAGAATCCTAAACCTAATTTCGGCGAGCCACTGCCGCCTTCACGTCTTCCCCATGTCCACCCTGGTCAACCCCCTGTCCCGGCCAAATACCCCTGACATGGGCACTGCCACGCCCCTAGCCTCCTTATTTTCCCACCACCAAGCTACAACTGCCACCACCGGCGCCTACCCTATAACGCCCCAATCCCAAAATACATAGGACTAGGATACGTATACATGCCAGCTACGCATTAAGAGGATCGAGCCCAGCTCGAATACGTATAAGCTGTCTGGTTGTTCTAGAATCAACTACATCTCAATCCACTAAATATCAGTAACAATAACAAATCAAGTGCAGTAAGACTGCTCAGACCATAATGCACTGATTCTAGAATGGATAAATATGTTAGACTGGATCCATAATAACACATTTATCATGAACAAGCTAGAAGAGAATTTAAGCTTGTAAACGACTAGGCTATAAGAGAGAATCAAATATATGACAAAATCTAAATACGGAAGAGAAAGATAAAAACATCAACTAAATATACCTGCAGATTTGTGTTGCAACCATCCTCCATCAATGTATCATACCTTCATCTAATACCTGGAGAGATCACAAGGTCCTCAGGGGACTAGCAAGATATATAATATACATGCCTACTGTACAGTAAATAACATACAAGGGAAACAAAAAAATGACTTCTAGATCAAGAATGAAGAACATATGGAAGACTCTGTAAATCATGACAAGTCATATGAAAATAATACTAAGTATGACTACAAATGAATCGAATTGACCGTAGCCCTGCCGTGGGTCTCCCGAGTCGAGAGTGGTCAAGTAGTCATTCCTAGTATCGGTAGAGAGTCAAGTCAAGGTAACATGAATACTAGATCAAGTCAAGTCGAGTAAGACGTTTAAGTAAATAATTCTATCGAAGTAATATAACTAATGATGACAATAAGTGATAACAGATAAGAGACATAGAAACAAATCATGGCAGGATAGCAAATATGGAAAAATAAAAGGAGACATGAACAAAAATAATAATAAGAACATGTATATAAATATCTGTATAAAGTTTAGCAAGGTGTACTTGCCTGGTGGTAGCACGTAGAACCGACAACATCTAATTAATCAATGAGCCACCAAAAGTCCAACTCTCACAACAGTCTCAGGGGTCTAAAACAGATATTACCAACATGTTTAGAATAGTCAAATTAGCTAGGATTGTCTACCCATAAGTCCAATTCTTGACAATGAGGCAAAACGGTAATTTTGGGTCAAAACGATGTCCGCCGTTGGAGCTTTGCACCAAAAAGCGTACCAACACCTACGGTCTCTTAAGTCATCAAACTATATGTCTACGGGTCTGGTTTGCTGAGTCAAACCTAACCGTATGTCCAAAGTTGGATTCCGATGGACCGTGCACAAATTCGTCCGTTGAGTCGGATCGCGGGTCCAACAAAATAGCGTTCCGGTCGACCTTCTCAGAATCGGACCAAACTTGGCATACAGGACCAGAAAAATGATACGGTCCTATTGGCATAAGTTTCATCTCGAGTTGAAAAACTTGCACAAAGTAATTGGAGTTTTTGCAAAGGGGCCGATATGGAAAATTTGACGGATATGACTCAAATTCGTCGTACACACGCAACCAATTCGAGTTTCGTCAAAGCTCACACATCTGTAACATCCGTACGCACCTTTCGATGCCTTCAAGTTGCGATGAAGTCGTCCAGTTTGTTGAGACGGACCCCGTATCGAGAAATTTTTAATTTTTGAAAACAATTTTTAATATTTTTCTTAATTTTTAAATCAATTTTAAACATAAAATAACCAACTAGAATTAAAACTAAAAATAGGGTTTTGTAGCCATATAGGTTGTCTATAAGTTTGTTTAGGTGAATTTTGAAATTGATCAATGGTTTGAAAGAAATCGAGACTCAAATTAGGGACTTTGGGACAATCTCTATACCCAGGAAATCGAGGTTTTTCTCAATTTTGGAACTCGATTCTCGTCGCGTACACAGCAAAATAAATTATTCTACTTGAAAGAAACCAAAGTCGTATAGGTTGGCTACGCACCTGACCATGTGGTTCGCAAAACGGTAAAACCGAAGAGATATCAATCGCGTCTCAAAGTCGCTACTTCTATTGTTGTTACTGCAGCTGTTGTAGCTCTTGCTGTCTTCGCGTGCAGCCTTGCCGGCGGCTTGGCGATGCTTCGGTGCGGTGGTCGGTGGTGCACGGATGCCAGGAGGTCATCGGTGCACGCTAGGGTAGTTCGCGAGGAGATTTGGCTAGGGTTCACGATATATCCCTCTCTCGCTTTATCTTTTTATATAGCTAGCTCTATACTCGGAAGGGTTGGGCCTATAAAGATACTGTTCCTACAAGGGAACAATATAAATTCCTTTTTTCTTTTCTTTTCATTTCCATATATTATAATATATATTATATATATATATATATATATATATATATATATATATATATATATATATATATATATATATATATATATATATATATGTATCTCTATATTTATATATCTATATGTGTATAAAAAAAAATATATCTATATGTGTAAATATTCAATAAACCAAAAATATATTAATATTATCTTTTCTAAAACATAAAATAATCAATAATAAAGATATTTTATACTAATTATAGTATCTACAATAATAATAACAACAACAACAACAACAATAATAATAATAATAATAATAAATAATAATAATAATAATAATAATATAATAATAATAATAATATAATAATAATATAATAATAATAATGATGATGACAAAATACAATAAACCATAATTGGTATTGTATTGGCTGACACATTATTCTCCTACTATAATTGGTCCACCATAAATTGTGCAAATATGCTAGAATGACGTATAAATATTAATAATGCCTATATTATATGTATAACAAATATTTAGAAAATATTTGTCAACCCCTAAAAATAAAATATAAAATATACATATACATAAAGTATGTCTACTTGGCGTCTTTGCACACATAAAATCTCTACATAGGCTTAGGTTGGGTTCGGGTCAAATCCGGGCTAAATTGATGCAACGGGTCTCCTAAAAATTTATTATTCTTAATAATAAATAATTAAATCATTTATAGGGTTAACTCACAACTTTGACTTATTTTTCTAATAGGAACACACATATGGCTCGGGCTTCCCTACCATGGCTATTACACTAGTCAAAGCACATCACTGTACTAACCGTGCAAAATTCCTAGTCAATATGCATCTCAAACTTTAATAATGACTAAAGCAATATTTATACATTTGTATTAGGCTATTATAAATATAATCATATATACAAAATTGCATAACCTATTTGGACTGTACAAAATTCTATAAAAGTAATTCAGAATAATTCTAATGTGTCATGGCCTCCTAATCATGGCTATACTGAGTGGGATTGGCTAGGTTAGGTCCAAATATATTTTCTAATCAAATCAAACCCAAAAAGACAACCCATGAGTGCCATTCGTAAATAAATAGCACATGGGGACTCGATTGAGTGGCACACCCTTGGCATGTGCATCATAGACTAAAAAATAGGTCAAAACCATATATTGGATCAAATAGTTTTGATCGATGTCGAGTTCCCAACTCACGTTGGAAGTTAAGTCTAGAATTACGATAAATAGTAAAATAGCCTAAATTGACTCGAAGTTGTGTGAAGTCAAAAGAATGCTAGGGGACAAGTTTGGGTGGGACATGACATATCAAATTGAAGGATGACATGTCTACTTCAAAACTCATAAAGGTTGTTTTGAAAGATTGGCACTTCTTATGCTCCAAAAATTAAAGCTACGAAAAATGCATCTAATCATTAATACTAAAATATAATTTAATAAATATAAAACCATATAAAAAATAAAAAAATAATTCCCAAAATATTAGGGTCCTCACAATCTACCTACTTTAAAAGAATTTCGTCCTCAAAATTAAAATAAGGCTCACAAAAAGAACCGCGCTAGCGTAACTAGGAATAGTTCAAGGGATACGCTATGTCCCTCCGGTGTCTCCTAATAACTCAAGTAATAATTGATCATAAATAATTTGGATTTACAATATCTCTCGTTAAACTATAGATGGTTATCTCTAATCGCTTTTCTTGGTATTGGCGGTCTTGCAATAATCACGTTAAAGTTTGTCCTCCTAACCATATTATTATCACAACTATATAAGTCTCTTTTCACCTAATCAAGCTAAGTGATACCTACCAATCTGTCTAATCCTAACATTACAACTGATAGGGCAAAATAGTAAATGGGTTGGGTTAGCCTATGTTTAGGATCTTCTTGTAGAGGGTCAATCTTTACACTAAAACTACCACTCTATTCTTGATCAAGCGACTACCATAAAGGCGTAACCTATTATGATCATATAGCTATTTCTATATCGAGAATGTCTACCTGCCTTTGGTCAAACTACATCATCAAACACATGAAGCCCTATGGCATATGTCATCTCTAATCCCTCTTATCTATCAAGCAATCAAAATACAATAAGCAAACTAACTTACACCATAACTTTAGAATTTCTGATAAATCCTATATAGCACGATTATTCGTCACTCCAAAATAGGAAGGGATGGATGAGAAGCAATGATACGAGAAAGCAAAGGAAGAGTAATAGAGAGTAAATACGAAGTTCAAGGTCGGTAGAGAAATTTTTAAAAGAATTGTCAAGGCAGTTGTGGATTGAGATTCCTAAGGGTTTAGTCACTTCGCAGGCCCGCTCGGTACAGTAACGTAACCGAAATAGCTAACTTGACTTGCATGGGCTACCAAAAAATATGTAACGTCCCAGTCCCAAAATAAGTAAGACTAGGATACGTGTACATGCCAGCTGTGCATCTAGAGGATCCAGCCCAGCTCGAATACGTATAAGCTGTTTGATTTTTCTAGAATCAACTACATCTCAATCAACTAAATATCGGTAACAATAACGAATTAAGTACAATAAGGCTGATTAGACCATAATGCACTGATTCTAGAATAGATAAATATGTTAGAGTTGATCCCCAATAACACATTTGTCATGAACAAGATAGAAGAGAATTTAAGCTTGTAAAAGACTAGGCTATAAGCGAGGATCAAATATAAAAAATCTAAATACGGAAGAGAAAGATAAAAACATCAACTAAATATACCCGCAGATTTGGTGTAGCAACCATCCTCTATCAACGTATCATACCTTCATCTAATACCTGGAGAGATCACCAGGTCCTCAGGGAACTAGCAAGACACATAATATACATGCCTACTGTACAGTAAATAACATACAGGGGAAACAAAAAAAATGACTTCTAGATCAAGAATGAAGAACATATGGAAGACTATGTAAATCATGACATGTCATATAAAAATATCAAAGTATGACTACAAATGAAATGAATTGACCGTAGCCCTGCCGTGGTACTCCCGGTCCTATAGCTAGTAGCCCTGCCATGGTACTTCCTAACTATAGTTAGTCTCTATCGTAGCCCTGCCGTGGGTCTCTCGAGTCGAGAGTGGTCAAGTAGTCATTCCTAGTATCGATAGAGGGTCAAGTCAAGGTAATAGGAATACTAGATCAAGTCAAGTCAAGTCAAGACGCTTAAGTAAATAATACTATCGAAGTCGTGTGTGAAAATATAACTAATGATGACAATAAGTGATAATAAATAAGAGACAGAGAAACAAATCATGGCAGGATAGCAAATATGAAACAATAAAAGGAGATAATAAAAAAAAGAATAAGAACATGCATGTAAATAACTGTACAAAGTTTGGCAAGGTATACATGCCTGGTGGTAGTACGTAGAACCGACGATATCTAATTAATCAATGAGCCACCAAAAGTTCAACTCTCACAACAGTCTCTGGGGTCTAAAATAGATATTACCTGTGTGTTAAGAATAGTCAAATTATCTAGGATAGCCTACCCATAAGTCCAATTTTTGACACAGGGGTAAAACGGTAATTTTGGGTCAAAACGATGTCTGCCGTTGGATCCACTTTGCACTAAAAAGTGTGCCAACACCTACGGTCTCTAAAGTTATCAAACTATATGTCTACGGGTCTGGTTTGACGAGGCAAACCCAACCGTATGTCCAAAGTTGGATTCCGAAGGGCCGTGCACAAATTCGTCTGTTGAGTCGGATCACGGGCCCGCCAAAATAGCGTTCCGGTCGACCTTCTCAGAATCGAACAAAACTTGGCATACAGGAACAGAAAAATGATATGGTACTATAGGCGTAATTTTCATCTCGAGTTGAAGAACTTGCACAAAGTAATTATGATTTTTGCAAAGGGGCGATACGGGAAAATTTGACGGATACGTCTCAAATTCGTCGCACACACACAACCAATTCGAGTTCCGTCAAAGCCCATACATTTTCAACATCCGTACGTACCTTTTGATGCCTTCGAGTTGCGACGAAGTCATCCAGTATGTCGGGACGGACCCCGTATCGAGAAATTTTTTAATTTTCGAAAACAGTTTTTAATATTTTTCTCGATTTTCAATTCAATTTTAAACAGAAAATAACCAATTAGAGTTAAAACTAAAAATAGGGTTATGTAGCCGTATAGATTATCTATAAGTCTATTCAGGTGAATTTTGAAATTGATCAATGGTTTGAAAAAAAATTGAGACTCAAACTAGGGACTTTGGGACCGTCTATATACCCAGGAAATTAAGATTTTTCTCAATTTTGGAACTCGATTCTCGTCGCGTACACAGCAAAATAAATTATTCTACTTGAAGGAAAGAAAAGTCGTATAGGTTGGCTACGCACTTGACCAAGTAGTTTGCAAAACGATGAACCAAGGAGATCACAATCGTATCTCAAAGTCGCTGATTCTATTGTTGTTACTGTTGCTATTGTAGCAGTTGCTGTCTTCGCGTGCAGCCTTGCCGGTGGCTAGGCGGTGCTTCGACGCGGTGGTCGGAGGCGTGTAGATGTCAGGAGGTCACCCGGTGCGCACTAGGGTAGGTTGCGAGGAGATTTGGCTAGGGTTCACGATATATCCCTCTCTCGCTCTCTATTTTTATATAGCTACTGCTCTATACTCGGAAGGGTCGGGCCTATAAAGATACTGTTCCCGCAAAGGAACAATATAAATTCCTTTTTTTCCTTTTCTTTTCATTTCTATATATATATATATATATATATATATATATATATATATATATATATATATATATTAATATATATATATAACTACATACATATATAGAGATATAGGAAATTAGTTGCTATATAGATTATATATGAAGGTAACATCAAAACTATATAACTAACTATCAAAATCACTAGACACTCACTAAACTGAAATGTAAATCAAACCCCATTCTCAATCTCAGAAAAACACTCAATACCTATATACAACATATATAAGTATATACATAGATAGATTTTTTTTTTATGTATAAAAGTATATATCTAAAATAGCAAACTAGCTATCAAATAACCCACCGATCAACAAACATACTAAAACCAAAACCTATTGAATCTCAGAAACCCAAAATTGGAAAACAGTAAACTCAAACTTAAGAACATACATACATACCTATAGACATAGATACATATATAACACATAGGAAAAATTGGGGTAAAGTGTGCCCACACATGTTTCAACATGTGGGTGTCATGAATGTGTCCATACTGTGTCAAAATCGTGTCCAAAACCACGTGTCAGAACCCAAAACACAAGGTATCAAAAACTTCAGTAAGAAGAGGGCTAATGCGGCCATGTCGGGCACAACAGGACACGACACACAACTAGAAGTCTCGTGCTCATGTCCATGGCTAGAGTGGGTCTAGGGCTAGGTGTTAGGTAGCCTGACTCGTGTCTAAGTAGCCCCGTGTTCGAGTTACAAATGCGTATCAGAACTTGATTTCGCGCATACACAGTGCAGGCTAAATCCATACAGCTACGATTACATGTCCGATACGACACGAAATCATCTCGAACATAGGGAGGGGACTGACAGTCATGGCCCCCACTTCCATGCCAAGTGCCACGTGCCCACGTGGCCTGTGCTGGAAGAAAATGGGGTCGGGTAGCAGGAGAATGTGCATAGTGCAATACAGAGCTCCCCGTATCCAATTTAGACATAAAGACGACATAAAAATGTGCTCACTGTCCAAGGAATGAAATCCACACTATTAGGCTACAGAAATATAAAATTAGTTTAGAAAAACATTAATAAATAATCCATTGAGGCATTTCATCAAACACTTTATACTACACTCCGACACGCCTCCGATACACATATCAAATGGACACGAAATCCTACTAAACTTGGTCTACAGGTCTATGGTGCCTAGATGCATGCATCTATAAAGAGAAAACAAGAAACAAATGAGTTTAGGGCTATTACCAATTGAGAGTTAGATTTTAATGCAAATGCCTAGAAATGAGTCCCTTCACCAACTTGCTATGGTCCAAGAGCCTTCAATCCTTGCTGGCTAGCCTCCAAGGATCTCCTCTATAGCAAGGGAGTGCAATACAAAAGACTAGGCTCAATTTGGAGAATTTGGAGAAAAAGAGGTGATTTGGGGAAAAACACAAATTAGGTTTAAAGGAGGCTATAAAAAGAGGCAAGATGTAAGAAATGTGAACCTTTATAGGGGGAAGGATCATTGGCCGACCACTATAGCTAGGGTTAGGTTTTAGGTGCAATGCAAGTTATGGGCTTCTCTCTAATAGAAATTCCAAGCCTTCTAGATAAAGGCCCAAGTAGAAATTGGTTCAAGCTAAAAAATCTAACTTAGCTAAATATCTAGACATTATCTAACTTAGCTATTAAGTTAATCCACTAACTTAGTCTCTAGGATCATGACTAACATCTAGGTTAGGGCAAAACTAGGTCAAGGCTCAACACAAAGATTAACACAAAGTGCACCCGCTAACACATTAGCTTTCCTAGAATGGTACTGCAATGGGATATCAAAGTCTTTCATCAGCTCCAGCCATCTACGTTGCCTTATATTCAACTCCTTCGGGTGAATACGTACTTCAAACTTTTATGGTCTGTAAATATTTCTACCCTTTTAGCATACATGTAGTGTTTCCACAACTTTAGAGCAAAGAAATGCTGCAAGCTCTAAGTTATGAGTGGGATAATTCTACGTATGGGATCGTAGTTGTCTTGAAGCATCAACAATAACTTTATTGTTCTGCTCCAGCACACAACCTAAACCCTTTCCTGAGGCATCATTGTATATAGTAAAACCTCCAGTCCCTGATGGCAAAGCTAGAATGGGTGTTGAGGTCAATCTCTTCTTCAGTTCATCAAATACTACCTGGCACTCCTCAGTCCATACAAACTCTACGTCCTTCCGTGTCACCCTAGTCATCGACTCTACAATACGGGAGAAATCCTTTACAAACTTCCTATAATATCCAGTCAATCCTAAGAAGCTCTGAATCTCGACTACTGAACTCGGAGTGGTCCAAGACTCAACGACCGCAATCTTCTTTGAATCTACTGAGATACCCTCACAAATTAATACATGTCTAAGAAACTCCACTTTATCCAAGAAAAACTCATATTCCGATAGTTTTCCATAAAGTTGTTTCTTCCAGGGAGTCTCTAACACGATCCTCAAATGCTCTTCATGCTCCTTAGGGGTCTTCGAGTATATAAGGATGTCATCAATCAATACCACTACGAACTTGTCAAGGTATTGGTGGAATATCTTGTTCATAAAGTTCATAAAAACTGTAGGCACATTGGTCAACCCAAATGACATCACTAAGAACTCATACTGGCTATATCTTATCCGAAAGCAGTCATCGGAATATCTTCTTTCTTCACTCTCACCTAATGATAGCCAGACCTCAAATCTATCTTTGAGAATACCTTAGCGCCACTCAAATGATCAAATAGGTCATCAATCATTGGCAGTAGGTATCTGTTCTTGATAATAAGGCTATTCAAAACCCTGTAATCAATGCATATACGCACTAACCCATCCTTCTTTGGTACAAATAATATTGGAGCACCCCTGGGTGATAGACTCGATCTGATAAATTCCTTCTCAAGCAACTCATCAACTTGCTTCTTCAGCTATACCGTCTCATGATTATTAACTCTATAAAAATTCTTAGCTACCGGTTCAGCTCCTAGAGCTAAGTCTACAGAGAATTCAACATCTCTATCAGGCGACAATCCTGATAGTTCTTCTGAAAAAATATCATAGAATTCCCAAATGATACGGTGAGGCAACCCATTATCTTCTATCATAGCTCCACAAAGAATGTTATGCTTCTACTCCACAGCACCCCTAGCAAATTCAAACAAAGGCTTCCTGGAGGACTAAATTATATACGTCCTTGATGATAATCAATAGAAGCATAGTTGCTACTCAACCAATCCATCCCGAGCACAATATCGGAACTCGAACTGGCATTACGAGTAGATTAGTGCACAATTCCCTTCCACCCAGGGTTATGCGACGCTGGACACAGAGATCTTTTACTAAAAGAATTCCTAGTCTGATCTTACAGTTTCTATCCAAAGGTGATGTTATAATACTGTGTTTGAACACAAACGCAAGAGATATGAAACTATATGTGGCTCCTGAATAAAATAATACAATAACTAGATATGAATCAAAAAAATTGAACCTACAATCACATCACCAGGTGCCTTAGTCTCCTCGACCGTAGTCATGGTGAAGACCTTTCCCTTCTGAGGTGCTTCCTTCTGTTGATGCTGGGCAAAGCATGCTGCTGAGTGGGAATAGGTCCTCTCTACTATTGTGCCACAGGTGGCCTAGCTGGCTGGGTATGGGTAGGAGCAACCCCAGGAGTAGAACGAGGCATTGGGCACTCCTTCATCTGATGAGAGCCAGATCCATGATACAGACATAACCCCAGCCTCTTTCTATAATGGTCCCAAGTGTGCCCGGCTTAGTACAATAGTTACAGATTGATGCTGGATACATGTCACCCCCAGTTTTTGAATTAGGGTATTTTATCATTTTTCAAGTTTTATAATTTTTAGGAATTTTATTAGATTTTATGTGATTTTTTGGGATTTATTTGGGTTGGTTTGGATTTTATCCAATTCGGACTCAAATTGGAGACCCGGGTAGCCTGGACCCTAGTGGGACCCACATACTAGCTGGGCTTGGCCCACATGCCATCATAATTAGGCTAGAAATCTTTAACCCATCTTTTATGGCTTAATTAGTCATTATAGAGGCTAATTTAGTTAGTTAGAGCTAAACCGAAACAAACCGAACCAAACCGAATTCAAATTAAACCCAAACCAAGTCAAATGGGTTGGGGGCTTATTGGATCCCCAACCCAAACCCATTAGGCCAAGCCATGGCCGGCCAAGTGAAGACCACCCCCCTTTCCTTCTCCATTAAGAAAAACTCTCTCTCTCTCTCAAGTTCATTCTTCTTCTTTTAAAGCTCTCTCTCTCCCATGAACCTATTAGGTATGAATTTAATTCTCTATTTATTCCCCTTTTCCATTTATTGCTTTCATAATAAGTGTTGAGAAATGAATTCTCTACACTTTGCCCATAAATTTGTTAGGATTCCTATAATCTAGGTTAGAGGATTAATTAGGGGTTTCTAATTAGAGTGGGATGTATATATATATATAATTATATATATATATATAAATATATATTATATATATATATTATATATATATATATATATATATATATATATCTATATATATATATATATATGTATGTAGTATTTGTATATATATGTATTGTGTGGTGTGTGTGTAGAGAATGGTGGTGGTGTTTGTGTCATGAGAGTGAGTGTGTGAGAGTGTGAGTGTGTTTGTGGGAGGATGTGTGTGTAGATATATATATATATATATATAATATATATATATATATCTATATATATATATATATATGTGTGGTGATGTGTGTGTATGTGTGTATGTGTGTTTATATAATATATGTGTGTGTATATATATATATGTATATGGAGATGAGGGTGTGTGTATGTATATGTATATATAGCGGAGGTGTGTGTTTGTGGAGTTGAATGGATAATGGATTATATATATGTGTATATAGATATACATACATATATTAAAAAAAAAAAAAAAAAAAAAAAAAAAAAAAAAAAAAAAAATATATCTATATATATATATATATATAATATATATATATATATATATATATATAATATATATATATATTATATATATAGGTAGATATATATAGAGGAAGGAGGAAGAGATGAAGTAGAAGGAGAAGAAGAAGATAGGCAGCAGCTACAGCAGCTATAGGCAGCAGCAGCAGCAGGAATAGGCAGCAGCAGTAGCAGCTGTTGCAGCAGCAGGTAGCAGCATTGCCCCCCCCTTTAAGCCCCTATCTACCCCCCATTGACCCCCCTATATGTATATATGTATATATATATAGATGTATACCTATACATATATATAGATAGATATATGAAGAATAAGAAGTTAGAAGAAGTTAAAGAAAATG
>JANAVB010025916.1:0-87993 GCA_029216955.1 Iris pallida
AAGCTTTCTATCTGAGTATAAAACCTACGTCTAGGCCTAAGGTCCGTTCTGGATTTTCCATTTTCGCTGACCTGCATGGGCCACCACTAAAAGACGTGTCACGTCCCACTTCCCAAATGGAATGGTGACGTCATACACATCCCCAGGCTACGCGCCGAAAGTCCGCGATTGTCGCCCGTAAACATCAGCAAAAATGGAAAATGCCAGAGATTACAACTTATTATACATATGGTGATTGTTATACAGGACTTCATCACAATACTTCTACAAACTTATTACAAAAGAAATAACTAGCAAGTTGTCCAGACGATTATTCCTCGTCGTACTGCGGCGTTACTTCAGCGGAGACGTCCTCTTCTTCACCTAGTGAACAATACTAGGTCGTTTTAGAAAACGACAAGCAAGTCCTCGGTCAAGGACGGTAAAGTATGCAAAGAAAGATGCAGTTTTTCAAAAGAAAGAAATATGCCAACTAGCACTATTATATGTGTTTACTTCACAAAATCAAGGAAATGTAAATGACATCCTACTCCATAGATTGTAAGATATTCTGAGCTTCCCTTGAGCTCTCAGTAGGATTTTGCTTCCCTTGAGCAATCAAGAAACTACCTACCTTTGATAGGTGGAGTTATTTGCTGGAGTAAGATGAAATTTAGTAGACTAAATGCAATGCAATTTTGAGAACAGTACTCTGAATTAATTCCCTAAATAATTCTCGTGAACAATCCCGTTAACCTGGGATCAGGCTGTGAATTCGGAGCCTCCCTTGGGCTAAAACCAATCTATTCGATGTTACTGTCGAAATAGAAGTAGCAGGACAGGAGCCTCTCTTGGGCTAGTACTTATATAGAAGTACTCATCAGGATATTCAGGAATTGCTGATCAGCCTTTTTATGGTTATTATGTTACGGGATATCTAGGGATATTCAGTTGTCCTCCCCACCCAATGATTCTAAAATTTCCGAAAATCAGAAATTTGTCTATCTCCTAAATTTTTCAAAAATTTCGGCAGAGTCTCCTTTGTATTTAGGAGCTCCGACAATTTACAAGACATGATATAAGAGATATACGGGCTCGCCGACCCCTTCGGTGGAGCAACCCTCAACACCGGAACCACGCATTTAATATCCGGGCACGCCGACCCCTTCGGTGGAGCAACTCTCAACACCGGAACCACGCATTTAATATATATATGAAAAAAAAAATTTTGGCTTTCTTACCTTAGCAAGCAATTAAGCGAATTAAGCGATTTCTTTGGGGTTTGTGCTAAACACTATCCAAGTTTCAAAACAAAACTTGTTAGTAGCATAATGATATCAAAATTTTATTCCAAAACCATATGCAAAATAATTTTGTAATCCTTGCAACTTTGACATGATGTTATTCTCATACAAGGTAAATCCAAAAGTCCAATTTAACTTATGTTTACTATGTACCATAATTTAATTCCTTGAAAATGCAAGAGAGAGTTTAATATTGAGAATTTATAGACATAGGGTTATGCTAACATATAGGTGCCTAAAACCATCTATTTTAACTAGTTAATCATGATAGCGCATGATAATTAAATATAATTCTAATAAGGACAGATTTGAAATATAATGTTAAATTGTCATTTATTCATTCCTACATATCCATACTAACACATGTATACACAACCATGCTAGGAAATATAAAATCTGTATATATATTGATTTTCCAAAGGTTGAACTTCTAAGTTGTCAAGACTTATAGGTATTCATGATCTTGTAGATTCATAATTTGCATCCATATATTGAGTCAAGTGCATATAGGTGTGTATTTATATATGTATGTATACACGTATGTAGGTTTCATGCATATATAATTATTCCAAGAGTTGTATCCACACATCTATATATATATATATACATATATAAATTTATAATTCGAAGTGTCCATTTTTGGTGTTGTGTCCTAACGATGTGTCCAAGTTATACACACAAACATAATTGTGTCCACAAATGGTTCATTTTCCAAATTTCTATGCTTATACCCATCTTACATTTTTATAAAATTGAACTTATCATGAATTTCCATAAATTTCAGAATTTAAAAACTGAATAATAAATAATATATATATATATAACAAGTAGAATATTGAAAACCAATTTCCAAGAGGAAAAGGGGGAGAGGACTTGCCTTTGTGTTGGAGATGACCTAGATTTTTCTTCCACAATTCCTAAATCAAACCCCACAACAATAGAGTTTTGTTAGCAACTCTAACCTAGGTTTAGAAAAATAGAGATTGGGGAAGAAGAATAGGGATTAGAAGTTTTTACCTAGGTTTTCTTTGGGTTGGGAGTGGAAGAGGAGGAAGATGATGATGATGGAGTGGGGATGAAGTGGAGGAGGAGGAGGAGGAGGAAGTGGAGAGGAGGTGGCCGGAGGGGCTGGCGACGCCGGCGGCGGCGGGCGGCGCTGGCGGCGGCGGCGGGCGAGCACAGCGGCGGCAGCAGCAAGGCTAGGGGGAGGGGTCGGGTGATGGGTGTGTGTGTGTGTTTGTTTTGTTTGTTTTTTTTTTTTTTTTTTTCTTTTGCTTGGTGAGGGAGTGTGGGAGTGTATATATATATATACATATAGAAGAGTGTAGGGGGTGAGGTGTCCCCCCCCCATCCCTTGTAGGGACACCTAGCACCCCCCCCTAGGGCTAGGGTTATGGGTAGGGTTAGGGCTAGGGTTAGGGTTATGGCCTTGGGACACATGGCCATAAAACAACAAATTCCAACTCACAGTATTATTGACGTAATACAATAATAATTACAGTAATAAAAGTAAAAAAAAAAATTTGAGTATGACACTTTGCCTGGAGTTACGAAGATATGCCAGGACTAGATCCGAAGATTGCAATGCACAAACTCAATATCATGCCAAATGCTAAACCGGTCAAACAACAACAGCGACGATTTTGTCCAGACATCATGGATGCAATAGAAGCTGAAGTCAACAAGCTTATGGCTTCTGGATTTATTCGAGAGGAACAACATCCTGAATGGGTGGCTAACATCGTTCCTGTCCTTAGAAAGACTGGCAAGATCCGGGTCTGTATAGATTTTCGTGATCTCAATGCGGCTTGTCCTAAAGACGAGTTTCCTCTTCCAATTACTGATGTCATGATCGATAACACATGTGGTTTCGAACGAATGTCATTTATGGATGGGTATTCGGGATACAACCAGATCAAAATGTTTCCAGATGATGAAAAACACACTTCCTTCAGAACGCCGATCGGTACATACTGTTATACAGTGATGCCGTTTGGTCACAAGAATGCAGGAGCAACATATCAGCGAGCAATGAGCACTATATTTTGCAAACATCTCCAGAAAATAGTCGAATGCTATGTTGATGATATTGCGGTCAAAAGTCGACGAAAGGAGGATCATATCCAAGATTTGAAGACTATCTTTGATTTAATGCGTCAGCATCAACTTAAATTGAATCCTACTAAGTCCTTTCTGGGCGTCTCTAGTGGTAAATTTCTCGGCTTCGTCATTACCGCTAAAGGTATACACGTGGATCCCGAGAAGATCAAAGCCATTCAAGAGATGCGTCCTCCACGCACCTTAAAAGAGCTACGAGGATTTCAAGAAAGAATTGCTCATATCAGGAGATTCATTTCTAACTTATCAGGACGCTGCAGACCATTCAACAAACTTCTGAAGAAAGGTGTATCTTTCGTCTGGAACGAAGAATGTCAAAAAGTATTTGACGATATTAAACAGTATCTCATGAACCCTCCAGTTTTGGTACCTCCCGTCTCGGGGATACCATTCCTTCTATATGTTCGAGCCATGGATCATTCTCTTGGTGCATTACTTGCCCAGAAAAATAAAGATGGCCATGAACAGGCTATTTATTATCTCAGTCGCACAATGACGGGTGCTGAACCGCGTTATTCTCCAATCGAGAAAGAATGCTTAGCATTAATGTTTGCTGTTCAGAAAACGCGATATTATATTATCGGTCAAACGATTCACGTCATTTCCAGAGTGAATCCCATCAGGATTATGATGAAGAAACCTGGTATTCTCAACTCCAGACTACCTAATTGGGGAATCTTGTTAGCTCAATACGATATGCATTATATTCCTCAGAAGTCAGTTAAAGGACAGGCTCTTGCTGATTTTCTGGTTGCTCATGCAATTCCAGAAGATTCTAAATTATATGATGAGAATCCTGATGAAGTCTTGGATTCAAATCTGATTTCTGAAGAAGTTCCTACCTGGCGTCTATTCTTTGATGGAGCATCTAGAATAGGTCCTAACGGTGATATTGTCGCTGGAGTTGGGATTGTTCTTGTATCCCCAGAAGGACTAACTATTCAGAGGGCTTATTCTCTAGATCAATCATGTTCAAACAATGTAGCTGAATACAATGCATTACTCATTGGTCTTCAACTTGCTAAACATCTAGATATTCAATATTTGGAAGTTTTTGGAGACTCCAAGCTTATTGTCAATCAGATCAGAGGAACGTATGAAGTCCGTCACCAGGATTTGATACCTTATCATCAAGCAGCACTCTCTATAGCCTCATCTTTTAAAGGTTTCTTTATTGAACATGTTCGACGAGCCTATAATGCAGAAGCTGATGCTTTAGCTAATCTTGCTGCTGTATTAGCTATACCAATCAGACGTCAGCAAGTGATAGTGGTTTATAACCGAAAACTATTCTGTGTTGAGAATAATTTGGCTTTGGCTTTTCCCTATAAACCAGACGAAGATTCTTTCAACCTTGATGCTGGATTAAAGTTTGACAAAATATTCCCGTCTTCTTCCGATTCTACTATGGAATATGTCTTTTCTAATGAAACAGAAGCCATAATTGAAGACTGGAGACGCCCGTTTCTAGATTTTGTTTTGTATGATATACTTCCTGATAATCCGAGTGAAGCAGCGTCTATTCGACGTCGATCTCTCAGATTCTATTATAATCATACGATGAAAATATTATATCGTCGGTCTTACGACGGTCTTCTCCTCCGATGTATTGCTGGTGAAGAAACACAACAGATAATCCGTGAAGCACATAATGGTGTTTGCGAAGCTCATCAACCAGGTCCTAAACTTTAAGAGCGTATCCGACGTATGGGTTATTATTGGCCCACGATGGTGGCTGACACTATTCAATATGCTCGAAAATGTAAAGCCCGTCAAATTCATGCAGACTTTATCCATCAACCGTCAGAGTTCTTACACCCAACAGCGGCATCATGGCCCTTTGAAGCTTGGGGCATGGACGTCATTGGTCCCATCAACCCACCATCATCAAGAGGACATCGGTTTATTTTAGCAATAACCGATTACTTTTCCAAATGGGCTGAAGCAATCCCGTTATCTGAAGTTAAAACTTCTAGTGTTATCAACTTCGTCAAACATCATGTTATCTATCGTTTGGTGTTTCTCGGCGTATTATTCATGATAACGGACCGCAGTTCGTCAGTCAGAAATTTACTCGATTCTGCGACGATCATCGGATTAATAATTTAGCTTCTACAGCATATAATCCAGCAGCTAATGGATTAGTAGAAGCTTTCAATAAAACAATCATCAAACTCTTGAAAAAGTTCATTTCTTCCAACAAACACAACTGGAGCGAGAAGCTTGGTGAATGTTATGGGCCTACCGCACCACAGTTCGTAATGCGACCGGATGTACACCTTTCTCTTTAGTATATGGGTATGAAGCTGTTCTTCCCCTTGAGATCCAGATTCCTTCTCTGAGAATTGTAATCTCCAATGAACTGACAACAGAAAACAATGATCGTCTTCGACTTCAAGAGTTAGAAGCTCTAGATGAAAAACGATTGTATGCTCAACAAAATATCGAGCTGTATCAGGCCCGAATCTCAAAAGCTTTTAACCGGAAAGTCAAAGTCAGAGCATATCAGAAGGGAGAACTGGTCCTTACTGTCAGACGTCCTATGACCATGACACATATGAGCAAAGGCAAATTTGATGCGAAATGGGAAGGCCCATTCGTAATAAACAAAGTCTTCTCTAACGGAGCATACCAGCTTGCCTCTATGGATGGGAAAGTCATGATGATGCCTATCAATGACAAATTCTTAAAGAAATATTATGTATAATATTTTCATTATTACCATTCCCCAGCAGAGTCGCCAATTTATTTATGGAAAACACACATCTGGATCTCCATGCCCGGAATAATGACCTCGATACCTAAACTATCCAGGTCGGCCAACAAGTAACGATCTGTCGTCAAGAACATAGCAACAGGATACCTGCTCAAGGCATCTGCAACTACGTTGGCCTTCCCCGGATGGTACCGCAAGGATATATCGAAGTCCTTCATCAGCTCTAACCACTGCCTCTGCCGCATGTTCAACTCCTTCTGAGTGAACACGTACTTCAAGCTCTTGTGATCTGTGAAGATCTCAACTCGCTCTCCGTACAGGTAATGCTTCCACAACTTCAAAGCAAAAATAATCGCGGCCAACTCCAGATCATGAGTAGGATAGTTCTTCTAATAAGGACACAACTGCCTCGATGCATAGGCAATCACCTTCCCGTGCTGCTGAAGAACACACCCTAAACCCTTTCCGGAAGCATCGCTGAAGATCGAGAACCCTCCTGACCCAGATGGCAAAGTCAGGATCGGAGCTGAAGTCAACCTCCTCTTCAGCTCATCGAATGCAGCCTGACACTCATCAGTACAGACGAACTCCACGTCCTTTCTGGTGAGTCTAGTCATCGGCTCTGCAATCCACGAGAAGTCCTGGACGAACTTCCGGTAATAGCAGCCAAACCCAGAAAGCTCCGAACCTCGGCAACTGAACTGGGCGTAGACCAAGACTCCACTGCCGAAATCTTCCTCTGGTCTGCTGAAATCCCGTGCTCGATCACAATATGACCTAGGAACTCCACCTGGTCTAAGAAGAACTCACACTTTGAAAGCTTCCCGTAGAGTTGCTCCCTCCTTAGAGTCTCTAACACAACTCTCAAGTGCTCCACATGCTCCTCCTGCGTCTTCGAATAGATCAAGATATCGTCTATGAAGACCACCACGAACTTGTCAAGGTACTGATGGAATACCTTGTTCATCAAGTTCATGAACACCGCGGGAGCATTGGTCAACCTAAATGGCATCACTGTAAACTCGTACTGGCCGTACCAAGTCCGAAATGCCGTCTTGGGAATGTCATCCCGCCTCACCTTCAGCTGGTGATACCCGGACCTCAAATCTATCTTCGAAAAGACCTTTGCCCCACTCAGCTGATCGAACAAGTCATCGATCCTCGGCAAAGGGTATCTATTCTTGATAGTGAGGTTGTTGAGCGCCCGATAATCAATGCACATACGGGACGTACCGTCCTTCTTCGACACGAATAGGACTGGCGCTCCCCAGGACGAAGAACTGGATCTGATGAACCCCTTGTCCTGCAGCACGTCGACTTGCTTCTTCAGCTCTATCAACTCACTATTGTTCACCCTATAGACATGCTGCGAGATGGGCTCGGCGCCCGGCACCAAGTCTATGGAGAACTCAATGTCCCTATCTGGCGGCATCCCCGACAACTCCTCGGAAAAGACATCCGAGAACTCAGCAATCAACGGATGTGGCAAATCCTGCCCCGCCAACAAAGCTCCGCAGAATGCAGCCTCCGGCTTCGCTGCTCCTCGAGCAAACTCGATCTCTGGCTCACCCGGCGTCCTAAAAAGAACTCTGCCTCCTCTACAATCAATGCTAGCATGGTGCATGCTCAACCAATCCATACCGAGTACCATATCGTACCTCGGTAGGGGCATTACGAGCAGACACACACTCAAGTCCCGACCTCTCAGAGTGACTCTCCGTCCCTTGCAAATATTATTAACCAGGATAATACCTTCCCCGGTCATAATCTTGCAAGTCCTACCCATATATTCAGCGATGATATTGTGTCTCAGAGCAAAAAAAACAGACACAAAACTATGGGTCGCCCCAGAATCAAATAAGGCAAAATCAGGGAAAGAATCTAGGAGAACATGACCTGCAACAATATCTCCCACGGGCTCTGCCTCCTCCTCTGCTGCCAAAGTGAACACCCTGCCCGCGGGTACTCCCATCTGGTGCTGGACAAAACGCTGCTGCTGGGTCTAGAGTGGAGGACCCCTCTGCTGAACCGCTGGTCCTCTAGCCGGCTGTGCTCTGTCCTGGCCTCCTCTGACTCCGCGAAGGCGACAATCCCTCAGCTGGTGATCGGGCGCCCCACAGTAGAGACAGACGCCCAACCTCTTCCTGTAAGCCTCCCTGGTGTGCCCCAGCTTCTCGCAGAAGTCCCACGGTGTAGTCGGTCTCTGGCCCTGTCCCTGGTGCTGCTGGGCACGTGCCGGTGCCTGCTGGATCTGCAACAGAGGCTGCTGCAGAAACGGCCTCTGCTGCTGCTGCTGCTGAAAGTGGGGGCGCTTGGCCGGTCCCGTACTGGAACTCGCCCCCATAGTATCTTCGCTCCTCTTCGGCTTGAGGCCGAAGTCCTTCTCTGCGATCTGTGCATCCATCATTATCTGATCGAACGTCACGTCACGACGACCCGAGGTACGGGTGCGCACTGCATGAATAAGTCCCCTACAGAACTTACGAGTCTTCTGTCCCTCATCCTGGATCATACCGGGAGCGAACCTGCTAAGGCGAAAGAACTCAGCTGCATACTCGTCCACCGACGAGTTCCCCTGAACTAGACCCACGAACTGGCCCTCCAATGCTGTAAGAGCCACGTCCGGAAAGAACTTCTCCTTGAAGAGCCTCCAAAAGTTCTCCCAAGTCAGCCCTCTCACCGACGCACGAGGATCCGTGCGGTACCATGTCAGCACAATGTCGAAGAATCGGCTGGCTGCGGCCAAAACCCAAAGTGCTCTAGGAAGCTCTGCCAGCTCCATGCTCCGCTCTACATCCTCTAGCCAGTCGTCTTCATAAAGGATGCCCTCCATGCCTGAGAAGTCCCTGGAGCTCATCTTCCTAAAGTCTAACACTGTCCCCGGCCTGGACTGCTGCTGGCTCGACTGCTGGCCAGTAGGGCCCTACACCGTACCCGGTGCCACTCTCTTTACTGCTTGTAACACCCACTTTTCCAAAATAAGGGTAAATTTGAACTTTTGTATTTTAAATCATTAAAGTATTTGATTTTAGTCATGATATGATTTTTGGTAATTTTTAGTTATTTTAAAACTATTTAATTGAGTGAAATGTGAATTGGTGTTTTGCTAGTGTAACATTAGTCATACATGACCTAGAAGACTAATCATGACCAATGAGACCTAATCATGTATTTAGGATTTCAAATTTCTACTTTTAAGCCTAGGGGTATTTTAGTCATTTTGACACTTATGAAATTGTGAACTATATTAATTAAATATGTGTTAGTTAAATTGTTGAGACTTGACCTAGAAGTTAGCCTAATCTAGATTGTTAATCATGACCCTAGAGACTAAGTAAGAGGGTTTCATTAAGTAATTACATTAGTGAAATATCTAGATATTTGTTAAAAGATATTTTAGGCTAAAGGTTAAAGGATGTTACTTTAATTGTGAGCCCTTAGATTAGCTAGAAATTGTTGGAGAAACCTTAGCCCCTCATCCTAAACCCTAACCCTAACTTATTGGCAGCCAACACACATCCCCACCCCCTATAAATGCATCCCATTAATCATTTGCATCAATTTTAATTCATTTTATTTGCCTCTTTTGTGTTCTTCCCTAAACTTCTCCCCAAATATCCAAAACAACTCCAAATTGAACCAAACTTCTTGCATTGGGATCCCCTACCATTGAAGGTGCTAAGGGGAGCTAGCTAGCAAGGTTGCACAAGCTTTGGGCATCATCTTTTGAAGAAGAACACCCCCCTTTTCTTGGTTTTCATTGAGTTTTCACTCAATAGGTAAAATGCCTCAAAACCTATTAATATTGTGATTTCTCTTCATGAATGCATGCATCTAGGTACCAGGGATCTATAGGCTAAGTTTTGTAGGAATTAGATTGGGTTTGGTGTCCGTATCGGACACGTATCTAGGTTAATACTAAAGTGTTTGATGTAATGTCTCAATGAACTTTTGTTTCTCTATTTTTAAAACAAATTATATATTTTGAAAGATCCTGATGTGTGGAATATATTTCGTGTAGACTGAGTCGTGTTTGGTGTCGATTTCGTGTCATAATTTGTGCTGGACACGCAGCACGGGGGCTCGGTCGGGTGCCCTGCTGCCACGTATGGATTACTCACTGCACAGGCGATTAGAAACCACCAAAATTGGTGTGGAACTCGGGGCAGTGACTGACAAGTCACTCCCCAAGTTTCAGGACTTCTAGTGTCGTGTCGGACACGAATTTTGGCACGCACTGGTTTGCACTGTGCAGAACACGTGATTTATTCTCACTGATACGGCTTTGAATCTTTGGACACGACACTTTTAGACACGATTCTGGGTGATTAATAGGTAGCCCTATACGTGGGCTACACGTGTGCACGGCCACGTGTCACCATGTGGCCTGTGTCAAGTGCACGAGTCCTTGGACTCGCTGCACGACACTGTATACTGTGCAGTGCACTCTTTGTGTTCGAGTGTGCTGGACACACTCGTGTCCACTCGTTGGGACACCAACAAGTATTAGGACACAAACACAATGTTTTTATTGATTTACCAACCTAAATTCTATTGGTTAGATGTTGTTAATTTGTGGGGATGGGAATATCCCAAATTTCTGAACTGAAGAGTATCAGTGAGTGTGCTCACTGTTCACCCTTCGATTTCTCTTGTGAAATGTTAAATATATCATGTAATTGTTATGGGTTCATGTCTGTGCATTAGGAAACATATTTAGATTGTAGAAATCATCCTTTGTGAAGGATAATGATGAATAGGATTCAAATTTCAGTGTGGGACTGTTATCTCTGATACTTGGTTATTGTTTTCCTGAGATTGCATTATGAAAACTGAGTTTGAATGTTATGCAAACTGGGGTTTTAATGATAGTTCAATGTGGAAAACTGAGATTCTTTTTGTAAACTAATTTGATTCCTATAACCTGAGTTATACACAGGTTCACATTCCTGATATCATTATCACACACTGTTAGTTTCAACTCTGAGATTAGAAAGAGGTTTTCTGATTTCCTTCACATTGCCCCTACATCATAACACTAAATACCATGTTTAGGACTGTTAAGTAGACTGAGACCTTAGCTTATTAAATCTGAATGTTTGCACTAATGCACACAAGTTTGTGCATATCCTTTCCTAACACACACTCTAAACTGTTCCTCTTCCTAAAATTGATTTCCTATTTAACTATCAAGTATCAAAACCTGAAAATATATTAACTGAGATGTGTAAGAGAGTTGTTTGGGTTTTGAGTGTGCAACTGAATGTTGAGAACTTGAACCCATGTAATCTGAAATTAGGATGGATAGACTGAGGAGATATAGCCTGAATTTTGGGTTTGTTTTTACAATGAAAACTGAGATTCCTAAATGGTAAAACCTGAGTTTGATTGCTTGTTGAACCTGAAATGTAAATTCTGAAAACTGAACCATATGTAGGCTTCATCTTTCACACAATTCTGATTTCCTTCCCTCATGCCATGCCACACTATTTTTACCCTCTCTTATCACACACCCTCATGTATGTCACTCACTGTTTTCTCAGTTTTCTAACACACACACACCCCCCACAGGTTTTGCAGTTAACACTGTCTTCCTCTCACACTCTCATGCCTTCACTGACACACACACATATCTACATGATACTCACATTGCTATGAACATACACACTCACACTATCACACACACACATATGCTTGCACACACACATACCTTGCCTCACATTTCCCCTCACATTCCTAACACACACACTTACACAATTGCATTGACACACACACACATTGATGAGTTTAGCCATGGATAAATTTCCTATATATATATATATAGGTATGCCTTATGTGTAGTGAGTATATATGTATTATATATATATATGCAATGTTAGCCTATACAATGTTGGTTATGTATGTTTTGTCTAAAACTAAGATGTAGGCCATGTAGATACAATATGGGATATGATATGTTTGAATGCCATGATTTAGTATCTAATTCACATTGCCATGCCACTATTTCCTATTGACACACACTCTAGTATAGACACTCACCTTGCCATGATATGCCCTTTCCCTCTCTCTTTGTGGATACAATATATATATATTCTATTTATGTTTTGAGTCCATATATATATATATATGTATATATATATGAGATGGTTCCTAATGAATAGAAATTATAACCAAATGTAATGTAATGTATATAGATATGTATATATGTGGGTTCAAGGATATATAGCCTTGTGTTGGTTCTCTTTCATATACACATCCATGTTCACACACACACATAGCTTATATGTTAGTTCCTTCCTCTTTTTATATAGATATAATGTTGAATATGCATGAATAGGATGTGCCTTGATATGTGCTTGTGTTTGGCTTGTATAGCCTTGTGATTGGTGTGTGATTGCTAGACCAGGCTTGGTTAGGCCTAGTGAGACTTGTTAGACTTGTTTGGGCTAGGACTTGACCTAGTTTGACTAGTATGGTTGACTAGAGTTGACCAAGTGTCGACTTTAGCCTAGTTTGACCTAGACAGCATGCAGATGCATTGTACATTTCATATCTCACCCTTTGTATACATCTTGACTTGTGTTGCTCTAACTAGGAGTCAGGTACCTCATCTCGGACAGTACATTTACTTCAGACATTCAGATACGAGGCGAGTACATTCTCTGATCGTTTCATACTTGTCACGATTTATATTCTCGCTCTAGATTACTTTTACTTGATGCTGTCACGTTATCATCACGGATTAGTACTATACGGATCTCTTCTTGGGATGTTATCCCCCTTAGCGGGAGCATCGAATACTTTATGACATGCGTTTCATGTACATCATGTATTCTTCGCTTCTGCGTTATTCATGTACACTCATGTTCTCTTATGTTCTTTCATGTACGTTCATGTACTCTCATGTTCTTTCATGTATGCTCATGTTTCCTCATGTATTTCCTGTGTAACCAAAACATCATGTACGTAACGTAACTTGAATAGATCCTTGTGTACTGATTGTGGGTAGGGGTGAGTATAAATGGTCATGTGATTTACCCATCATGTTCACTCTGTTACTTTCCATGTTTTATCATGTACGCATCAGCCTTATTGGCTGATGTCCCACATGTTCACTCATGTACATCATGTTCAACCTAAGCCAATTACATGCCATCTCGTACTCTAAATCACTAGTCACTTACTGTTCTTACTTATCATGTATATATTTTCAGTTATCAAATATCTTTCCTGTTTCATGTACATCTTCTTACAGCGTTTCATGTATCTTATTCTATTGCCTACTTTATATTTCCTGCCATGATATGAACTGCATGAGATGTACTGTGCTCGCTCCCGTCCTGACTGGACCTGTTGAAAATTTTACAGAGGATGATGAGGAACCCTGCACCCCCTTACTTGGAGCTTGCCTAGATGACACTCGCGACCTGGACCCCTGGCGAGGTTCAGGCAGCTGCTCAGGATGATACCTTGTATAGAGTAGATATCTTAGACTATTTCCTTTCATGTTTAGCTTATGTCTTTGTTTCAGAGTTGTATGTTGTAGAGATGTTGAGACTTGTATTTAGTTTCTGTTGTACCTCAGTTGAGGATTTCCTTATCTATTTTATCGTACCATTTTCTATCTATAGATTGTGATTGAGTTATACCTCTTTGTTGGCCTCCTTATGGAGAGTATCCATATTATGTTAGTTATAGTTCATGACCTAGAACAGCGTTCTACCGCCGACACTGCGGCGTAGGCTGGACGTACCCACTTCTCGTGCCCTTACTCTAAGGGGCGGGTCGTGACACGTTTTTAGTGGTGGCCCATGCAGGTCGAGTTTATGTAGTGGTAATCGAACTAGAGTATCACTACAGCCTGCAGTAGGAGTAGAATATTTTGGGGTACTCAATCACAGTTAGAATTCCTTGAGAGATTTCTGGGATGCCCCTTGAGAATCTCATTCCGAACTTCTAATTTGAATTCATTTTCTCTTGTTTGATTTACCCTTACTCCTTTATATTTGAATATGATTTTGATGGATCGTTGTTGATTTGATTTTTTTTATCGAGATGAATTTTATGATCCGAGTTACGATATCTTCTGATAACATATGTTGACGAAAATAACAGGGATGGTAAAACGTCTACTTTATTATGGAACCTAGAGTTTACCGCAGCTATATTAGCCGGCGTGGCAAGAACAGAGGGACCTGACTTCGGATGTACATATCTTGATCAAGAGATTGGAATTTCTCGCAGCTATACTAGTCGGCATAGCGAGGATTCCAGACGACATGATCATAGAGATGCATACACCAATTATGGACCCTACCGTTCATTGCAGCCTTGCTTACTAGCGTGGCGAGGATTCTGAGTATCATGATTTTGCACAGACGCATGTGATTATCAGATTATATCTTGAAGGTTTTTAAAGTATCACCTCTTTCATTTCTCTTCTGGAAAAAAAAATGTTTTTCCATCATCAAATAACTTAGGAGTAGGGATAACTTTAGTTGACTAGTCTAATTCCTTGTAGATTTTTATTAGTTATAACTCTTTCTTAGTATGATGATTTGATGAGTTGTGATTAGGCCTTATTTTAGGGATGATAGTATAGCCTGGCTTTAGAGTAGTGACCCTGGTAGCTGGTTCTCTGTTGTTTATATTTACCAGTTTTCATATAGAATAATAGACTGCATTACAGCCTTGATGATTTGTTGTTTCTGTAATTTTTCCAGTTTAGCACCCCAGATTGCTTGTATGTTTTGATATCCAATGACCGTTTGGGTTTAGCATGACTAGTATACCTAGGTGAGACCTTCAACTGCCACCATATGCCTTGACCCTGTATGCCATTCTTTTAAATTGTAGGATTTAGGTAAGTTCTGAGACCATGATTGTTGGGGACGAGACTCTAGAAGAAGTACGACCATCTTAATTTCGAGGACGAAATTCTTTTAAGGGGGGTAGACTTGTAACACCCACTTTTCCAAAATAAGGGTAAATTTGAACTTTTGTATTTTAAATCATTAAAGTATTTAATTTTAGTCATGATATGATTTTTGGTAATTTTTAGTTATTTTAAAACTATTTAATTGAGTGAAATGTGAATTGGTGTTTTGCTAGTGTAACATTAGTCATACATGACCTAGAAGACTAATCATGACCAATGAGACCTAATCATGTATTTAGGATTTCAAATTTCTACTTTTAAGCCTAGGGGTATTTTAGTCATTTTGACACTTTTGTGAAATTGTGAACTATATTAATTAAATATGTGTTAGTTAAATTGTTGAGACTTGACCTAGAAGTTAGCCTAATCTAGATTGTTAATCATGACCCTAGAGACTAAGTTAGAGGGTTTCATTAAGTAATTACATTAGTAAAATATCTAGATATTTGTTAAAAGATATTTTAGGCTAAAGGTTAAAGAATGTTACTTTAATTGTGAGCCCTTAGATTAGCTAGAAATTGTTGGAGAAACCTTAGCCCCTCATCCTAAACCCTAACCCTAACTTATTGGCAGCCAACACACATCCCCACCCCCTATAAATGCATCCCATTAATCATTTGCATCATTTTTAATTCATTTTATTTGCCTCTTTTGTGTTCTTCCCTAAACTTCTCCCCAAATATCCAAAACAACTCTAAATTGAACCAAACTTCTTGCATTGGGATCTCCTACTATTGAAGGTGCTAAGGGGAGCTAGCTAGCAAGGTTGCACAAGCTTTGGGCATCATCTTTTGAAGAAGAATACCCCCCCCCCCTTTTCTTGGTTTTCATTGAGTTTTCACTCAATAGGTAAAATGCCTCAAAACCTATTAATATTGTGATTTCTCTTCATGAATGCATGCATCTAGGTACCAGGGATCTATAGGCTAAGTTTTGTAGGAATTAGATTGGGTTTGGTGTCCGTATCGGACACGTATCTAGGTTAATACTAAAGTGTTTGATGTAATGCCTCAATGAACTTTTGTTTCTCCATTTTCAAAACAAATTATATATTTTGAAAGCTCCTGATGTGTGGAATATATTTCGTGTAGACTGAGTCGTGTTTGGTGTCGATTTCGTGTCATAATTTGTGCTGGACACGCAGCACGGGGGCTCGGTCGGGTGCCCTGCTGCCACGTATGGATTACTCACTGCACAGGCCATTAGAAACTACCAAAATTGGTGTGGGACTCGGGGCAGTGACTGACAAGTCACTCCCCAAGTTTCAGGACTTCTAGTGTCTTGTCGGACACGGATTTTGGCACGCACTGGTTTGCACTGTGCAGAACATGTGATTTATTCTCACTGATACGACTTTGAATCTTTGGACACGACACTTTCAGACACGATTCAGGGGGATTAATAGGTAGCCCTATACGTGGGCTACACGTGTGCACGACCACGTGTCACCACGTGGCCTGTGTCAAGTGCACGAGTCCTTGGACTCGCTGCACGACACTGTGCACTGTGCAGTGCACTCTTTGTGTTCGAGTGTGCTGGACACACTCGTGTCCACTCGTTGGGACACGAACAAGTATTAGGACACAAACACAATGTTTTTATTGATTTACCAACCTAAATTCTATTGGTTAGATGTTAATTTGTGGGGATGGGAATATCCCAAATTTCTTAACTGAAGAGTATCAGTGAGTGTGCTCACTGTTCACCCTTCGATTTCTCTTGTGAAATGTTAAATATATCATGTAATTGTTATGGGTTCATGTCTGTGCATTAGGAAACATGTTTAGATTGTAGAAATCATCCTTTGTGAAGGATAATGATGAATAGGATTCAAATTTCAGTGTGGGACTGTTATCTCTGATACTTTGTTATTGTTTTCCTGAGATTGCATTATGAAAACTGAGTTTGAATGTTATGCAAACTGGGGTTTTAATGATAGTTCAATGTGGAAAACTGAGATTCTTTTTGTAAACTAATTTGATTCCTATAACCTGAGTTATACACAGGTTCACATTCCTGATATCATTATCACACACTGTTAGTTTCAACTCTGAGATTAGAAAGAGGTTTTCTGATTTCCCTCACATTGCCCCTACATCATAACACTAAATACCATGTTTAGGACTGTTAAGTAGACTGAGACCTTAGCTTGTTAAATCTGAATGTTTGCACTAATGCACACAAGTTTATGCATATCCTTTCCTAACACACACTCTAAACTGTTCCTCTTCCTAAAATTGATTTCCTATTTAACTATCAAGTATCAAAACCTGAAAATATGTTAACTGAGATGTGTAAGAGAGTTGTTTGGGTTTTGAGTGTGCAACTGAATGTTGAGAACTTGAACCCATGTAATATGAAATTAGGATGGATAGACTGGAACCTGAGGAGATATAGCCTGAATTTTGGGTTTGTTTTAACAATGAAAACTGAGATTCCCAAATGGTAAAACCTGAGTTTGATTGCTTGTTGAACCTGAAATGTAAATTCTGAAAACTGAACCATATGTAGGCTTCATCTTTCACACAATTCTGATTTCCTTCCCTCATGCCATGCCACACTATTTTCACCCTCTCTTATCACACACCCTCATGTATGTCACTCACTGTTTTCTCAGTTTTCTAACACACACACACCCCCCACAGGTTTTACAGTTAACACTGTCTTCCTCTCACACTCTCATGCCTTCACTGACACACACACATATCTACATGATACTCACATTGCTATGAACATACACACTCACACTATCACACACACACACATATGCTTGCACACACACATGCCTTGCCTCACATTTCCCCTCACATTCCTAACACACACACTTACACAATTGAATTGACACACACACACATTGATGAGTTTAGCCATGGATAAATTCCTATATATATATCTAGGTATGCCTTATGTGTAGTGAGTATATATGTATTATATATATATGCTATGTTAGCCGTCTAAAACTAAGATGTAGGCCATGTAGATACAATATAGGATATGATATGTTTTGAATGCCATGATTTAGTATCTAATTCACATTGCCATGCCACTATTTCCTATTGACACACACTCTAGTATAGACACTCACCTTGCCATGATATGCCCTTTCCCTCTCTCTTTGTGGATACAATATATATATATTCTATTTATGTTTTGAGTCCATATATATATATATATATATATATATATATATATATATATATATATATATATATATGTATATATATATATGTTATATATATATATATATATATATATATATATATATATATATATATATATATATATATATATATATATATATATATATGAGATGGTCCTAATGAATAGAAATTATAACCAAATGTAATGTAATGTATATAGATATGTATATATGTGGGTTCAAGGATATATAGCCTTGTGTTGGTTCTCTTTCATATACACATCCATGTTCACACACACACACATAGCTTACACTTCCTCTTTTTATATAGATATAATGTTGAATATGCATGAATAGGATGTGCCTTGATATGTGCTTGTGTTTGGCTTGTATAGCCTTGTGATTGGTGTGTGATTGCTAGACTAGGCTTGGTTAGGCCTAGTGAGACTTGTTAGACTTGTTTGGACTAGGACTTGACCTAGTTTGACTAGTGTGGTTGACTAGAGTTGACCAAGTGTCGACTTTAGCCTAGTTTGACCTAGACTGCATGCAGATGCATTGTACATTTCATATCTCAACCTCTGTATACATCTGACTTGTGTTGCTCTAACTAGGAGTCAGGTACCTCATCTCGGACAGTACATTTACTTCAGACATTCAGATACGAGGCGAGTACATTCTCTGATCGTTTTATACTTGTCACGATTTATATTCTAGCTCTAGATTACTTTTACTTGATGCTGTCACGTTATCATCACGGATTAGTACTATACGGATCTCTTCTTGGGATGTTATCCCCCTTAGCGGGAGCATTTATGACATGTGTTTCATGTACATCATGTATTCTTCGCTTCTGCGTTATTCATGTACACTCATGTTCTCTCATGTTTTTTCATGTACGTTCATGTACTCTCATGTTCTTTCATGTACGCTCATGTTTTCTCATGTGTTTCCTGTTTAACCAAAACATCATGTACGTAACGTAACTTGAATAGATCCTTGTGTACTGATTGTGGGTAGGGGTGAGTATAAATGGTCATGTGATTTACCCATCATGTTCACTCTGTTACTTTTTATGTTTTATCATGTACGCATCAGCCTTATTGGCTGATGTCCCACATGTTCACTCATGTACATCATGTTCAACCTAAGCCAATTACATGCCATCTCGTACTCTAAATCACTAGTCACTTACTGTTCTTACTTATCATGTATATTTCCAGTTATCAAATATCTCTCATGTTTCATATACATCTTCTACAGCATTTCATGTATCTTACTCTATTGCCTGCTTTATATTTCCTGCCATGATATGAACTGCATGAGATGTACTGTGCTCGCTCCCGTCCTGACTGGACCTGTTGAAAATTTTATAGAGGATGATGAGGAACCCTGCACCCCCTTACTTGGAGCTTGCCTAGATGCCACTCGCGACCTGGACCCCTGGCGAGGTTCAGCAGCTGCTCAGGATGATACCTTGTATAGAGTAGATAGCTTAGACTATTCCTTTCATGTTTAGCTTATGTCTTTGTTTCAGAGTTGTATTGTAGAGAGTTGAGACTTGTATTTAGTTTCTGTTGTACCTCAGTTGAGGATTTCCTTATCTATTTTATCGTACCATTTTCTATCTATAGATTGTGATTGAGTTATACCTCTGTGTTGGCCTCCTTATGGAGAGTATTCATATTATGTTAGTTATAGTTCATGACCTAGAACAGCGTTCTATCGCCGACACTATGGCGTAGGCTGGACGTACCCACTTCTCGTGCCCTTACTCTAGGGTGCTGGTCGTGACACAACGTCACAACTTTTCCAGTGTTGCTCCCTCTAATGATGATGAACGCAAAAAACCAGCGTCACAACTTTTATAATTTGAGTAAATTTCTTTTCCCTATATGAAAATTTCTGTTGTCAGAAAGATGGCTCCTAGGACTCGTCGAGGTGGTGCTGCTAGTCGAGGAAGGGGTCGAGGCAAGAAACCCTTGGAGGTCGACACGGAGGAAGTCTCCGTCGTCAAACAAGAGCCGGTGACTGTTAAGGAAAAGGTGTTACCAAAGGTCGAGGTCAAGGAAGAACCGATGACCATCAGGGAAGAGATTGCTTCCAAGCTTGAAGTTAAGGAGGAGCCACCGTCAGAGAGTAGTAGCATCGGGACCGACCCTCCTGTCCCTACAGAAGACCTCAACCAGATTGAGCCTTCGTATGCAAAGTGGCTGATAGAATGGTACATGTCTCAACGCAACTATGATCCCTGGCTGTGAGGATTCATCGTCTGACTTGTGGTCTTTGTTGAGGCCAAAGTCGATTTTCCTATGTGTTTTGGAATATTTGTGAAAATTTTGGAATATTTGTGCTATGATCGGATTATAACGACGGATATTAGGTTACTCTTCCGGATAATTGATGTCTATTTTATATTAATTTGGTTTGGTCTATATGATTCTTGGATAATTGGTGTGCATTAAATTTGTATGTGCATATTTGGTCTATGTGATTCTTGGATAATTGGTGTGCATTATATATTTGGTCTATGTGATTGTTGGATAATTGGTGTGCATTATATATTTGTTTGGTTTATGCATATTTTTGCGAACAGGAAAAGCGCTGTAATTTTTTTCAAAATATTCTCAGTTAGCAACGGACTTGTGACCGTTGCGCGACGGATATTACCAGTTTTTGACTACTTTTCGACGGCTAATCCGTCGCTAACTGGAGATTTGAAAATGTTTCCAGGTAGCGACGGGTGGTCGACGGAATATCCGTCGGCATGGTATATAGTTCGACGGAATAGCGACGACCTATCCGTCGCCCTTTTTCTGGAAATACCAAGAATTTCCTGTGAGCACCCTGAATTTCGGTTTGATTTTTTTTATTTTATTTTAATTTTCTGATTGATTTGGTTTCGATAAATAATTTATTCTGTTATTTATCTTTAAGTGTACTTTCCCGTGCCATTGATATTTGGAGTGTCAGGGATGTTCAACTCTGGAAATCTTCTTCACGAGTTTTGGAGTGGACATGATTACCTTCATGACGGTATATAGTGTCCCACTCAAACTTGTTCCCTTGTGCTCTTTTTGCTTCGCTGAACTTTGGGTCGATTTAGACCATTTGATTATTATTTATTTTTTCCACTCTTTTCCTTGATCATTTTCAGCACGTTACCGTGACTTTTAATTTTGGAGCGCAAGACCAGTCAGTTTCTTGAAACCAACTTCTCATGCATGGTCTACTCGAGACGCTCGTCACCCATGACCTTCTTGTCCCACTCAAACACGCTATCTTGTGCTCCATTTGCTTTACACAACTTTCCCGACACGTGACCCGATTTTATTTCACACCACGGTGTCACATTTATCTTTCAACTTGATTTGTGGGTCTCCTGTCGACCAAAACCTGTCAGCCCCAACTAAGGACATGGCCCACTTTGAGCCTACTATCCGTCTGCCACTTGTGTCCCATTTATTGGAATCCCCATGTGCAACTTATTTGCCCATGATCATCAACGTCTAATTTTAATTCGATTTTTGCACAATGTCCGATTTTGATCCAATCCGGCTCCACCGAGTCCAGTCCAGCTTTGTGTTGCCCTCCATCATGACGCCCTCAGAATTCTTGCCCAAAAATATCAAGTACTCATTTTACCTATTTTTTAAATATTTAATGGGATATTTTCCATTGATTTATTTCCCTTGGAATAACCTCTTTCTCCATTTATTCCTAGCCATAGATCTTCCTACATTAATCCCATCCATTAATTCTCCATGAAACTTTTCCCAATCCCCTCACAGCCATAGGCTGGCCCTAACTTTTTTGTGGGAACAACTTTTTCTCTCTCACATTTATCTTTCTCTCTCTCTCACCTATTCTAACTTCCCACAAATTCAAAACATCACAACAGCAACAAACCATGCACTCCTCACCGAGCCCGACCACCTCCGGCGTGGCCGAGCTCGGCCCAGCTCACCGCCGGCCATGTCGACTGGCCACCCACAACATCCCTCTCCTCCATTCTCCTCCATCTCCTCCTTTTTATTCCACCTCCTTAGCCCGCACCACCACTCGAGCCATCACCATCACCGCCACCACCTCCATCATCATTCGTCCACCGTCCGTAGCGCCCCTGGCCGGACTCAACCGCCGTCGACCACCCAGCAGCTCGCCGCGCCGCCACCAGCGCATGCGCAGCCCAGCAGTAGCTGCAAGTGCAGCAGCGCGTGCCCCCTTGCCGCGTGCACGGGCGGTGCAGCGCCGCCGTAGACGGCCACGCACCGCCGTGGGCGCCCCCCCCCCCCCGCGGTGGGCGATCACCGACGACCCCCTGGGTCCGCCACCTCATTCTCCGGCGCGACGTATAGGCGATTCGTGCGTTTTGCACGACGTCCCGTCGTGACGCGCGCGAAATCAAGTTTATTTTGGCGCCCCGTCACAGCAACTTCGCGCATATTTTCCCGAAGATTCGACCGTTGGATCGGCAATTTCTTCTCTCCGTCACAATCTCGGCATATCCACCTTCATCCCTGTCAATTTTCGTCCGTTAATTTTATCGTTTGATACATCAAAACCGGCCACCAAGTTGACCGTTTAAATTGTATTAAATTTGGACAGTTTTGCGGGGCCAACTTCGTCAGCTTGTATCTCCTCCACCGCATCTCTTTTTGGTGTGCTACCAGTTCCGGTGCGAAGCTGGTATAACCCTCTTGCTACCCCTCCAGTTTCGTTTCATTGTGAGCTTGTTTGATTGGTTGAATTCGACGCCAAAGTTGGCCGTCCGAATTCGTAATTTCCAACTTGTAAAATTCCTTTTTTGAACACGGGACTCCGGATTTTATTTCTGACACCACCATTAGACTTGTGGCGTCGTTCTGGCATGTTTTCATATAAAATTTGTTAGATTTGGAGAACGTGGGCCCGGACACATTTTTCGGTGCAAAGCGGGTCCCACATTCTGGGTCAACGAGACTTTTTGATGCCGACTCATCGGAATCCAATTCCGGATATACCGTTGAGTTCGTATCATCATTATGGACTCATTGACATATAATTTGCTAGGTTTTGGTGGACATTGGATCCGGCACGCATTTCGGTGCTAGTCGGATACCAATATCCGGGTCAACGGGTCATTTTGAGATCGGCTCATCGGAATCCAGTTCCGGAGATACCGTTGAGTTCGTATCATCATTCTGGGCCCGTTGACAGGTAGTTTGCTGAGTTTTGAGAACATTAGCTCCGGCACGCATTTCCGTGCAAACCGAAATTCCAAGTTCTGGTCAACGGGCCAAATTGAGATCGGGTCAACGAAATCCAATTCTGGAGATACCGTTGGGTTCGTATCGTCATTCTGGTTTCGTTGACATATAATTTGTTATATTTTGTAGATTTATTTTCTTGCACGTTTTTCGGTGCAAAACGGTTCCGTCACGGACACCGTTTTGACCCAAAAATACCTTTTTGCCCTTGTGTCCAAATTGGACCATTGGGTAGGCTATCCTAGCTAATTTGACCATTCTGGACACGTTGGCGATGTTTATTTCATCGTCCGACAATGTTTGTTGATAGTTTCTCTGAGTTTAGTCTTTTTATAAATTAATTAATAATAAATTCTTATAATGTTCGTATTTCGGGATTAGTACAACGAAACTGAGATCAGTCAATTCTAGTGATCTCACATCGCTGAAATTGACAAGTTAGACACGTGGATCACTATAATAAGATTATCAACCTTACCGATAATCTCCTTATCTCGATTTGCGTGTCGTAAGTTTCGACGTACAAATGACGAAGTACACTTTATATTAGACTAGAATTGACCCTGATTGACCTAAGTTGACCAGTTGACCCAAAGTCAACTGTAAGTCAACACTTGACCTAGTTTGACTAGATTATTGGCCGGGGTCGACCTAGAGTTAATTTGACTTAGAAGAACCTAGGATAATATAGATTGCCTGTAGAGATTCTTTTATTATAACTTGAACACCTTGTAACCTGTGTTGCTTTAAATAGGACTCTGTGGCTTCAGTTGGACCCCCCTATACTTATCAGCTGTTCAGGTTATCAGGCGAGTACATTCTCTGATCATTTCATATCCTGCTTAGAATTATTTCCTGCATTAAATTACTTTACTTGTACTGTCACGTTGGTCACACGGATTAGTACTATACGGATCCCCACTTGAGATGTTATCCTTAGGGAGCATCGGGTACTACATGTTCTGTGCGTTTCACTTACATGTCGTATCACTATGCTTCACAGGTTCTTCGATCACTTGTGACATATACTCTTATGATCACAGAGTCTCCTAGAATCCCCATTTTTGGGACTACTATGTACCACCCTTCGGGGGCTATCACCTTTCGGAGGCTTATCACCTTTCGGAGGCTATCACCTTTCGGAGACTTATCACCCTTCGGAGGCTGTACATAGTATCATAACATAACCTGTTTGGATCCTTGTGTACTGATTGGGGGTACGGGGGAGTAGAAGTAGACATGTGAATAATACACCAGTAGTGTAGTATCAGAATCTCTTCCATAGTGTAGCATCAGAATCTCCTATGCCATTTACATGTCTATATTGTACTCTGACTCACTAGCCACACGTTAGTTCTCTATTTATAGTAGATATTTCTATTACAGCTCTCTCTCTCTCTCTGTTTACACACAGCATTTCTTTCAGTACTTGTATCTTACTTTACTGCATGATTATATTTTCTAACCTGCTATGAACTGTTGAGATGTATTGTGCTCGCTCCTGTCCTGACTGGACCTGTTGATAAATTTTACAGATGGCCTGGGATTGCCTGCTAGCCTAGAGGAGACACAGTAGAGGTTGTTTAGGTAGTTATTTCATTTTGCCTGGAGTTGTATTTACTTTGTGGATTACTGTATCTGTATTTGAGTTTTGAGATGTATTTCTGGGTTTATGTATCTTAGACACTTAGACTTCTATCTCCTGTATCTCTTTTGGATTTCATATTTTATCTATCTTTATCATGCTCTACCTTAGATGTGATTGAGACTGTATCTGCTATGTCACCCCCATTCGGGGAGTATAAACTGTTTAGTCCTTATACTGTTAGATGCATTGAGACCTAGGACAGCGTTCTACCGCCGACACTACGGCGTAGGCTCGGCGTTGTTACGTTCTCGTGCCCTAACTCTAGGGTGCGGGTCGTGACACATTTTAGTGGTGGTCAATGCAGGTCGAGTTTATGTAGTGGTATTCGAACTTGAGTACCACTACAGCCTGCAGTAGGAATAGGATATATTTTGAAGGTACTCAATCACAGTTAGAAACCCTTGAGAGATTTCCGGGGACGACCCTTGAGAATCTTATTTTAACTTCGATTTGAAACTCTCTTTTTTTTTTTGATTTGATTTATTTTTACTTTCTGTTGTTAAATTTGATTTTGATGGATTATGGTTGAATTTGAGTTTGTATTCATTGATTTTGATGGATGATTGTCGAATTTTGAATCTTGATGATAGCTGTTGCATCCGAGTTTGTATTTTGATGGATTTCTGTTCATTTTGAATTTGAATTTCGTTGATAAATTTGATTTGATTTATGGGCATTCATTGTTGATTTAATTTAATTTTTGACAAGACGAAATTATATGGGCTAGGTCATCTATGTTATGGAATCTAGTCTTCTATAGTCACATTAGCCAGCATGGTGAGGACATATAGTCTGACTTTGGATATATTTCTCGGGTGTGAGAATTTAAGGTTTTCGCAGCCAAGCTAGCGGCATCGCAAAAATGTTAAATACCACGATTCTAGAGGTATGTGCCTAAGTCGAGGACTTTGTGATTATCGTAGCCTTGCTTACTAGTATGACGAGGATTTAGAGTACCATGATTTTGGATAGACGCATATGATTCAAAATGGGTTCCTCTTTTAAATAGATAAGTAGAACAGATTCTATTATCATTCTTTTCCTGCCAATATTTTTACTACCATCATTCCTTGTCTTATATACCTGTCCTGATTATATCAATTCCCTGTCTCGTATATAATTCTGTCAGCTGTACCTTGACAACTCTTGAATCTTCATATCATTTTGCCTGAGAAATATTAAGGAAGTGACGTAAATCATCTAGTTCGGAAATGACGTAATTGGTTATCATAGGATGATTTTGTAGGAATCAGAATGTTGGATGTCAAATATATAAAAAAAAATTAAGGGAGATGTGGTAAAGGTTTAAAATAAAATCGAGGGATAAATGTTATCAATTTAGAAACAATCATAGGAAGTTGGTTATGAATAATTCATGGATGTATTTCAAAACTAATGAGGATGTTCAAGGTCAACCTAGTTTTGAGAACTTAGAAAATCTTGGTTATTGATTCTGGAAAAACTTTTACTCTGAGGCTATGTAGAATTTTTTTTTAAAAGGAGAAGTGAGAATTTTATTGTATTAAATGATTATGCGAAATTGAACTATATATTTTAAGAGGGCGACTAGAGACAGAGAGAAACAAGGATTTTACGTTGTAGAAATTATTTTAGATGATTGGAAGAAATTGTAGAATTCAAAAAATATTTGAAGGTGAACGTTGAAGAAAATATGAAGGTTGATTTATAAATAAGAATAAATTTTGTGTGACATAGTGGTATTGGAGTTTAGTGAATACGAGACTCGATTTAAACAAGTTCAAGGATTTCATAAACTGGATTTAGAGGTTTCGGATCTAAATTTAAAACGAGGTGAAGGAATTTGAAATTTTGATTAAATGAATAAGTGTTGACTCCTAAAAGAGGGGTATGTTTCATGAAAAATGTTTTGGAAGTTAAAAATTTTGTCTATGGTGATTGTGGTAAAGGTTTAGATGACTGAAGGTTATAAAATTTCGATGATAGTTATATAGAGGTTGATTTTCATATTGGGACTTGTGGAAAAAAAATATATGATTTGGCAAATGATAAACTGATAGTATTAGAGAGAGATGATTTACTGACTTCGTATGAAATCTTTTCCTGTTTTCTCTAAAAAGGGTTTTTCAATATCATTGAATCCTAGTTTCCTTAATCACGACCAAATCGACTTCGATTATCCTTTCTTATCATATTTATATCTTGGGTTGTACTTAATTGAATTAAATTTGATTGCGACCTGAATCTCCATCCTCGTATGCTTGTTCTCAAATTTTGTTGAACTGTCCTCCATATTGCCCATATCTTGATTTCCCCAATTTGATCAACTTAGATCGTATCGAGACTAAATATTCTTAATATATATATTGTGATTGGATTCTATGCAATTGACTTGCATTCTTTAACTTCTGATTTGATTTTTTTGAATAATACCCCTTTATAGATAATTGGTAGTTATCTTTATTTTTTTTAGTACCAGTTTTCATGTAGGATGGCAGACTACCTTACAGTTTTGATGATTTGTTATTTCTGTATCTTTTCTAGTTTAGCACCCTGGATTGCTTGTGTGTTTTGATACCCTATGACCGTTTTGGTATTAGCACGACTAGTATACCTAGATGAGACTTTCACTACCACCGTATGCCATGACCCTGTATGTCGTCCTTTTGATCACATGATTTGTTTTAATCTGGGACTTTGATTGTGGGGGTTTGACCTAGAGGGAGTATGGACATTTTAATTTCGAGGACGAAATTTTTATAAGGTGGGTAGGATGTGAGCACCCTGAATTTGGGTTGATTTTTTTTTTTAATTTTCTGATTGATTTGGTTTCGATAAATAATTTATTCTCTTATTTATCTTTAAGTGTACTTTCCCATGCCATTGATATTTGGAGTGTCAGGGATGTTCAACTCTGGAAATCTTCTTCACGAGTTTTGGAGTGGACATGATTACCTTCATGACGGTATATAGTGTCCCACTCAAACTTGTTCCCTTGTGCTCTTTTTGCTTCGCTGAACTTCGGGTCGATTTAGACCATTTGATTATTATTTATTTTTTCCACTCTTTTCCTTGATCATTTTCAGCACGTTACCGTGACTTTTAATTTTGGAGCGCAAGACCAGTCAGTTTCTTGAAACCAACTTCTCATGTATGGTCTACTCGAGACGCTCGTCACCCATGACCTTCTTGTCCCACTCAGACACACCATCTTGTGCTCCATTTGCTTCGCACAACTTTCCCGACACGTGACCCGATTTTATTTCACACCACGGTGTCACATTTATCTTCCAACTTGATTTGTGGGTCCCCTGTCGACCAAAACCTGTCAGCCCCAACTATGGACATGGCCCACTTTGAGCCTACTATCCGTTTGCCACTTGTGTCCCATTTATTGGAATCTCCATGTGCTACTTATTTGCCCATGATCATCAACGTCTAATTTTAATTTGATTTTTGCACAATGTCCGATTTTGATCCAATCCGGCTCCACCGAGTCCAGTCTAGCTTTGTGTTACCCTCCATCATGACGCCATCAAAATTCATGCCCAAAAATATCAAGTACTCATTTTACCTATTTTTTAAATATTTAATGGGAAATTTTTTATTGATTTATTTCCCTTGGAATAACCTATTTCTCCATTTATTCCTAGCCATAGATCTCCCTACATTAATCCCATCCATTAATTCTCCATGAAACTTTTCCCAATCCCCTCACAGCCATAGGCCGGCCCTAACTTTTTTGTGGGAACAACGTTTTCTCTCTCTCACATTTATCTTTCTCTCTCTCTCACCTATTCTAACTTCCCACAAATTCAAAACATCACAACAGCAACAAACACCATGCACTCCTCACCGAGCCCGACCACCTCCGACGTGGCCGAGCTCGGCCCAGCTCGCCGTCGGCCATGTCGACTGGCCACCCACAACAGCCCTCTCCTCCATTCTCCTCCTTTTTATTCCACCTCCTTAGCCCGCACCACCACTCGAGCCATCACCGCCACCACCTTCATCACCATTCGTCCACCGTCTGTACCGCCCCTGGCCGGACTCAACCGTCGTCGACCATCCAGCAGCACGCCGTGCTGCCACGAGCACACGCGCAGCCAGCAGCAGTAGCCGCAACGGCAGTAGCGCGCGCCCCCTTGCCGCGCGCACGGGCGGTGCAGCGCCGCCGTGGACGGCCACGCACCGTCGTGGGCGGCCCCCTCCCCCGCGGTAGGTGATCACCGGCGACCCCCCTGGGTCCGCCACCTCGTTCTCGGCGCGACGTATAGGCGATTCGTGCGTTTTGCACGACGTCCCGTCGTGACGCGCACGAAATCAAGTTCATTTTGGCGCCCCGTCGCAGCAACTTCGTGCACGTTTTCCCGGAGATCCGACCGTTGGATCGGCAATTTCTTCTCTCCGTCACAATCTCGGCATATCCACCTTCATCTCTGTCAATTTTCGTCCGTTAATTTTATCGTTTGATACATCAAAACCGGCCACCAAATTGACCGTTTTAATTGTATTAAATTTGGACAGTTTCGCGGGGCCAACTTCGTCAGCTTGTATCTCCTCCACCGCAGCTCTGTTTGGTGTGCTACCAGTTCCGGTGCGAAGCTGGTATAACCCTCTTGCTACCCCTCTAGTTTCGTTTCATTGTGAGCTTGTTTGATTGGTTGAATTCGACGCCAAAGTTGGCCGTCCGAATTCGTAATTTCTAACTTGTAAAATTCCATTTTTGAATACGGGACTCCAGATTTTATTTCTGACACCACCATTAGACTTGTGGTGTCGTTCTGGCATGTTTTCATATAAAATTTGTTAGATTTGGAGAACGTGGGCCCGAACACATTTTTCGGTACAAAGCGGGTCCCACATTCTGGGTCAACGGGACTTTTTGATGCCGGCTCATCGGAATCCAATTTCGGATATATCGTTGAGTTCGTATCGTCATTCTGGACTCGTTGACATATAATTTGCTAGGTTTTGGTGGACATTGGATCCGGCACGCATTTCGGTGCAAGTCGGATACCAATATCCGGGTCAACGGGTCATTTTGAGATCGGCTCATCGGAATCCAATTCCGGAGATACCATTGAGTTCGTATCATCATTCTGGACCCGTTGACAGGTAGTTTGCTGAGTTTTGAGAACATTGTCTTCGGCACGCATTTTCATGCAAACCGGAATTCCAAGTTCTGGTCAACGGGCCAAATTGAGATCGGGTCAACGGAATCCAATTCTGGAGATACCGTTGGGTTCGTACCATCATTCTGGTTTCGTGGACATATAATTTGTTATATTTTATTGATTTGTTTTCTTGCACATTTTTCGGTGCGAAACGGCTCCGACACGGACACCGTTTTGACCCAAAATTACCTTTTTGCCCTTATGTCCAAATTGGACCGTTGGGTAGGCTATCCTAGCTAATTTGACCATTCTGGACACGTTGGCGATGTTTATTTCATCGTCCGACAATGTTTGTTGATAGTTTCCCTGAGTTTAGTCTTTTTATAAATTAATTAATAATTAATTCTTATAATGTTCGTATTTCGGGATTAGTACAACGAAACTGAGATCAATCAATTCCAGTGATCTCACATCGCTGAAATTGACAAGTTAGACACGTGGATCACTATAATAAGATTATCAACCTTACCGATAATCTCCTTATCTCGATTTACGTGTCGTAAGTTTCGACGTACAAATAACGAAGTACACTTTATATTAGACTAGAATTGACCCTGATTGACCTAAGTTGACCAGTTGACCCAAAGTCAACTGTAAGTCAACACTTGACCTAGTTTGACTAGATTATTGGCCGGAGTCGACCTAGAGTTAGTTTGACTTAGAAGAACCTAGGATAATATAGATTGCCTGTAGAGATTCTTTTATTATAACTTGAACACCTTGTAACCTGTGTTGCTTTAAATAGGACTCTGTGGCTTCAGTTGGACCCCCCCTATACTTATCAGTTGTTCAGGTTATCAGGCGAGTACATTCTCTGATCATTTCATATCCTGCTTAGAATTATTTCCTGTATTAAATTACTTTACTTGTACTGTCACGTTGGTCACACGGATTGGTACTATACGGATCCCCACTTGAGATGTTATCCTTAGGGAGCATCGGGTACTATATGTTCTGTGCGTTTCACTTACATGTCGTATCACTATGCTTCACAGGTTCTTCGATCACTTGTGACATATACTCTTATTGTCACCCTCATTTCCCGTATTTCCAGTATTTCGTATTTATACTCGTATCTGGATTTTGGCATGTATTTTTTATTTTTCTCAACTTGTGGAATTTCGGTATTTTTCGTATTTTGGATTTTGACATGGCTCGATTTAATCGGTTTGGGTTGGTTTGGTTTGGTTTGGTTTGGTTTGGTTTAATGTATTGGAACACCTTAGCCTATGCTCCACTCTCAACACACCACATCCCACCCTCTTTAAAACTCCACCAACTTTTTCTCTCTCCTCATAACCTCCATTAATTTCTTCTTCTCCTTCCTCTACACAACTCTCTTCTCCTTCCTCTACACAACTCTCCCAACCCATAGGCAAGTGCACCTTGCCACCACATGAGAACCCTCTTTTATTGTCCATTTGCTAGATTAGGACATGGTGATCAACATTAAAACATGGTATTTTGTGATTTGGAGTCTCCATTGTTCTAGATCTAAGTTTTCTCCATTTTTGATTTAGCATGGTTTTGATCTATTTAAGTTGGATTTTTATGGGTTTTGATGTTTCCTTGTGGAAGAGAATTCCATTTCACCCTGGTTGGAACTTTGGAAATCCGGATTTGGAGTTCGGATGGCCAAGTTGTGATACCTTGAAGTTTTGGAGCCTTGAGAGCTTCTTCTCAGCCATGGAGAAGAAGACCCTTTCCCTGCATGCGTGTTTTTACGCGTTCGCAGCTCTCCTGCGTGCGTACTTTTGTACGTATGCAGCTCTCTTGCGTGCGTGTTTTTACGTGTACGCAGCTCTCCTGCGTGCGTGACCTTTCGCGTACGCAGCTCTCCTGCGTGCGTGACTTTTCTCGTACGTAGCTCTCTGCGTGCGTGATTTTGTGCGTACGCTGTGCATGCCCTTGTGCATATGCTGTACCCTGAACCCCTTGCTTAACCCATTGGCTCTTGGAGTTTTGGTCTTATTTCTTTAAGCTTGGCTCTTCTATAGCCCTGTATATTGATATTTTATTAGATATTTTATGCCCATTTTATATCCTTATGCATTTTGTCATGAACTTGATTTTACTTAATATGTTTGGAATGACTATTGTACATGGCATGGTATGACAAGGAGCTAGCATAACACGACAGTGACCCGTAGTGGTGCACTCCTGACATGACCAACCTGACATGATAGTGGCCCGTCGTGGCACACCCCTGACAAGTACCCTGACATGATTTATCTTGATAACTTAATGCTGTTGCGACGGCTAACTTAACTTGACCTGCCTTGACACCGTGGGTAGTTCTTCTTGCTTGCTTGTTAAATCTACTTGTCCTGTCTTATATCATGTCTAGGATGGGACTCCTGAGTACCACGGTCAGGAGTACCTACTAAAATGGTTTAAGGTTAATAACTAGAATAACTCAGTAGTCATGAAGAGATGACACAGCTACAGGCAATCCCGTTACCTGGGCGCTCTTGGGATCTGTAGCCTGCCGCCGAGTAGGGCACATTTCCAGCACACCGTCGCGTGTTGCACCCTCTAAGTCACCTAAGGGTACATTTGTCTCCCGGGCGATGTACCCACCAGAATTCAACCCCTAATTTTCGACCTGGGTAACCTGGATAGTCTGTAGGGCTTGTGGCTGTGGAACAATCTCACTGCATCTTGTTAGTAATTAGGCCTGTGATAACCCTAGTTAGTTAAAGTAGTAAGCCATAGCGTCTGCTTGGCCGTGATTGATTGAATGAGGTATAACCAGTTTAGCCATGTCTTGATCCCGTACAAGATTGCTCCCTGTCTTGATTTCTTGCATTATTATCTTGCCGATAAATGGTGGAAACCCAAGTTCTGTTCAGATGAAGGGTTACAACCCCGGTCCTTGTTTGGTTTACGGGTTGTAACCTGGCTATCTGAATAGTCCTATGGTTATCTCGTCGTATATCATCCTGACATGTTTTTCGTAAATTCTAGTTTTAATATTAGATTTTCTTGTGCTGATTACTGGCTTTCTTCTTATTTCGTGGCCCCCTTGTGGCACTTGCTCTTTCTGGGGTTGACCCAGCTGGTTTTGTGTGGCCAGATTTCAGAGCAGCTCCCGAGGATCTACCAAGCTTCCAGCCCAATGGTGGCGACTAAAAGGAACCCGGGCTACGAGTGGGTTTTTTATTTTGTTTCGCTCACTCTATTGTAAAGTTATTCTTTTGAGGCGTTTAGCCGACGAGCACCTGTTAGCTCAATGTACTTTACTTACTGTCTGCCTACGGGCTGTAAACATGATTAACAAATCATAGGGTTGATCATGTATGACTTAACTCTTGCTAGTCCCCGCATTTTGTACGACTAGCTTCATGATCAGCTGATTATGTAATATTTGGGACGCCTTATTATTGTATATTTAATGATCATACATCTTGCGACCTTACTTACTTGCCTGTGACTGAGACATTAGGCTTGTTCATGACCATAAGAGACTGTTGGCTTGTAGTAAACCCTCATATTTCTAGACAGCCGTGACCGTATATCGAGGTGGTTTCCATTTCAATATACGTAGCTGGCTATGTCTACCCCGCTCTCCAGTATTCTGGTTCTGGGGCGTGACACTTATGATCACAGAGTCTTCTAGAATCCCCATTTTTGGGACTACTATGTACCACCCTTCGGGGGCTATCACCTTTCGGAGGCTTATCACCTTTCGGAGGCTATCACCTTTCGGAGGCTTATCACCTTTCGGAGGCTTGTCACCCTTCGGGGGCTGTACATAGTATTATAACATAACCTATTTGGATCCTTGTGTACTGATTGGGGGTACGGGGGAGTAGAAGTAGACATGTGAATAATACACCAGTAGTGTAGTATCAGAATCTCTTCCATAGTGTAGCATCAGAATCTCCTATGCCATTTACATGTCTATATTGTACTCTGACTCACTAGCCACACGTTAGTTCTCTATTTATAGTAGATATTTCTATTACAGCTCTCTCTCTCTCTGTTTACACACAATATTTCTTTCAGTACTTGTATCTTACTTTACTGCATGATTATATTTTCTAACCTGCTATGAACTGTTGAGATGTATTGTGCTCGCTCCTGTCCTGACTGGACCTGTTGATAAATTTTACAGATGGCCTGGAATTTCCTGCTAGCCTAGAGGAGACACAGTAGAGGTTGTTTAGGTAGTTATTTCATTTTGCTTGGAGTTGTATTTACTTTGTGGATTACTGTATCTGTATTTGAGTTTTGAGATGTATTTCTGGGTTTATGTATCTTAGACACTTAGACTTCTATCTCCTGTATCTCTTTTGGATTTCATGTTTTATCTATCTTTATCATGCTCTACCTTAGATGTGATTGAGACTGTATCTGCTATGTCACCCCCATTCGGGGAGTATAAACTGTTTAGTCTTATACTGTTAGATGCATTGAGACCTAGGACAGCGTTCTACCGCCGACACTACGGCGTAGGCTGGGCGTTGTTACGTTCTCGTGCCCTAACTCTAGGGTGCGAGTCGTGACACATTTTTAGTGGTGGTCCATGCAGGTCGAGTTTATGTAGTGGTATTCGAACTTGAGTACCACTACAGCCTGCAGTAGGAATAGGATATATTTTGAAGGTACTCAATCACAGTTAGGAACCCTTGAGAAATTCTTGGGACGACCCTTGAGAATCTTATTTTAACTTCGATTTGAAAACTCTCTTTTTTCCTTGATTTGATTTATTTTTTACTTTCTGTTGTTAAATTTGATTTTGATGGATTATGGTTGAATTTGAGTTTGTATTCATTGATTTTGATGGATGATTGTCGAATTTTGAATCTTGATGATAGCTGTTGCATCCGAGTTTGTATTTTGATGGATTTCTGTTCATTTTGAATTTTGAAGTTCGTTGATAAATTTGATTTGATTTATGGGCATTCATTGTTGATTTAATTTAATTTTTGACAAGATAAAATTATATGGGCTAGGTCATCTATATTATGGAATCTAGTCTTCTATAGTCACATTAGCCAGTATGGTGAGGACATATAGTCTGACTTTGGATATATTTCTCGGGTGTAGAATTTAAGGTTTTCGCAGCCAAGCTAGCGGCATCGCGAAAATGTTAAATACCACGATTCTAGAGGTATGTGCCTAAGTCGAGGACTTTGTGATTATCGTAGCCTTGCTTACTAGTATGACGAGGATTTAGAGTACCATGATTTTGGATAGACGCATATGATTATCAGATTGTACCTTAAATGTTTTCGAACATGTTTTTGCTACTTTTGTTTCAGTCATTCAAAAAAAAATTTTGTTGTTTTGTTTTGTTTTGTTTCTCATTGTTTACTTAGGATGTAGCTTTAGCTATTTTATAAACCTTGTGTAACTTCTTACAAATTTATTTCTTCTTAATACAATAAATCAGTGATTTTGCTAGGCCTTATTTTGGATTTGATATTATAGCTCTGATTTCGAAATGGGTTCCTCTTTTAAATAGATAAGTAGAACAGATTCTATTATCATTCTTTTCCTGCCAATATTTTTACTACCATCATTCCTTGTCTTATATACCTGTCCTGATTATATCAATTCCCTGTCTCGTATATAATTCTGTCAGCTATACCTTGACAACTCTTGAATCTTTATATCATTTTGCCTAAGAAATATTGAGGAAGTGACGTAAATCATCTAGTTCGGAAATGACGTAATTGGTTATCATAGGATGATTTTATAGGAATCAGAATGTTGGATATCAAATATATAAAAAAAAAATTAAGGGAGATGTGGTAAAGGTTTAAAATGAAATCGAGAGATAAATGTTATCAATTTAGAAACAATCACAGGAAGTTGGTTATGAATAATTCATGGATGTATTTCAAAACTAATGAGGACGTTCAAGGTCAACCTAGTTTTGAGAACTTAGAAAATCTTGGTTATTGATTCTGGAAAAACTTTTACTCTGAGGCTATGTAGAATTTTTTTTTTAAAAAAGGAGAAGTGAGAATTTTATTGTATTAAATGATTATGCAAAATTGAACTATATATTTTAAGAGGGTGACTAGAGACAGAGAGAAACAAGGATTTTACGTTGTAGAAATTATTTTAGATGATTGGAAGAAAATTATAGAATTCAAAAAATATTTGAAGGTGAACGTTGAAGAAAATATGAAGGTTGATTTATAAATAAGAATAAATTTTGTGTGACATAGTGGTATTGGAGTTTAGTGAATACGAGACTCGATTTAAACAAGTTCAAGGATTTCATAAACTGGATTTAGAGGTTTCGGATCTAAATTTAAAATGAGGTGAAAGAATTTGAAATTTTGATTAAATGAATAAGTGTTGACTCCTAAAAAGAGGGGTATGTTTCGTGGAAAATGTTTTGGAAGTTAAAAATTTTGTCTATGGTGATTGTGGTAAAGGTTTAGATGACTGAAGGTTATAAAATTTCGATGATAGTTATATAGAGGTTGATTTTCATATTGGGACTTGTGGAAAAAAAATATATGATTTGGCAAATGATAAACTGATAGTATTAGAGAGAGATAATTTACTGACTTCGTATGAAATCTTTTCCTGTTTTCTCTAAAAAGGGTTTTTCAATATCATTGAATCCTAGTTTCCTTAATCACGACCAAATCGACTTCGATTATCCTTTCTTATCATATTTATATCTTGGGTTGTACTTAATTGAATTAAATTTGATTATGACCTGAATCTCCATCCTCGTATGCTTGTTCTCAAACTTTGTTGAACTGTCCTCCATATTGCCCATATCTTGATTTCTCCAATTTGATCAACTTAGATCGTATCGAGACTAAATATTCTTAATATATATATTGTGATTGGATTCTATGCAATTGACTTGCATTCTTTAACTTCTGATTTGATTTTTTTGAATAATACCCCTTTATAGATAATTGGTAGTTATCTTTATTTTTTTTAGTACCAGTTTTCATGTAGGATGGCAGACTGCCTTACAGTTTTGATGATTTGTTATTTCTGTATCTTTTCTAGTTTAGCACCCTGGATTGCTTGTGTGTTTTGATACCCTATGACCGTTTTGGTATTAGCACGACTAGTATACCTAGATGAGACTTTCACTACCACCATATGCCATGACCCTGTATGTCGTCCTTTTGATCACATGATTTGTTTTAATCTGGGACTTTGATTGTGGGGGTTTGACCTAGAGGGAGTATGGACATTTTAATTTCGAGGACAAAATTTTTATAAGGTGGGTAGGATGTGAGCACCCTGAATTTCGGGTGGATTTTTTTTATTTTTATTTTTATTTTCTGATTGATTTGGTTTCGATAAATAATTTATTCTGTTATTTATTTTTAAGTGTACTTTCATGTGCCCTTGATATTTGGAGTGTCAGGGATGTTCAACTCTGAAAATCTTCTTCACGAGTTTTGGAGTGGACATGATTACCTTCATGACGGTATATAGTGTCCCACTCAAACTTGTTCCCTTGTGCTCTTTTTGCTTCGCTGAACTTCGGGTTGATTTAGACCATTTGATTATTATTTATTTTTCCCACTCTTTTCCTTGATCATTTTCAGCACGTTACCGTGACTTTTAATTTTGGAGCGCAAGACCAGTCAGTTTCTTGAAACCAACTTCTCATGCATGGTCTACTCGAGACGCTCGTCACCCATGACCTTCTTGTCCCACTCAGACACGCCATCTTGTGCTCCATTTGCTTCGCACAACTTTCCCGACACGTGACCCGATTTTATTTCACACCACGGTGTCACATTTATCTTCCAACTTGATTTGTGGGTCCCCTGTCGACCAAAACCTGTCAGCCCCAACTATGGACATGGCCCACTTTGAGCCTACTATCCGTTTGCCACTTGTGTCCCATTTATTGGAATCCCCATGTGCTACTTATTTGCCTATGATCATCAATGTCTAATTTTAATTTGATTTTTGCACAATGTCCGATTTTGATCCAATCCGGCTCCACCGAGTCCAGTCCAGCTTTGTGTTGCCCTCCATCATGACGCCCTCAAAATTCATGCCCAAAAATATCAAGTACTTATTTTACCTATTTTTTAAATATTTAATGGGAAATTTTCTATTGATTTATTTCCCTTGGAATAACCTATTTCTCCATTTATTCCTAGCCATAGATCTCCCTACATTAATCCTATCCATTAATTCTCCATAAAACTTTTTCCAATCCCCTCACAGCCATAGTCCGGCCCTAACTTTTTTGTGGGAACAACTTTTTCTCTCTCTCACATTTATCTTTCTCTCTCTCACCTATTCTAACATCCCACAAACTCAAAACATCACAACAGCAACAAACACCATGCACTCCTCACCGAGCCCGACCACCTCCGGCGTGGCCGAGCTCGGCCCAGCTCGCCGTCGGCCATGTCGACTGGCCACCCACAACAGCCCTCTCCTCCATTCTCCTCCTTTTTATTCCACCTTCTTAGCCCGCACCACCACTCGAGCCATCACCGACGACCCCCCTGGGTCCGCCACCTCGTTCTCCAGTGCGACGTATAGGCAATTCGTGCGTTTTACACGACGTCCCGTCGTGACGAATCAAGTTCATTTTGGCGCCCCGTCGCAGCAACTTTGTGTACGTTTTTCCGGAGATCCGACCGTTGGATCAGCAATTTCTTCGCTCCGTCACAATCTCAGTATATCCACCTTCATTCCTGTCAATTTTCGTCCGTTAAATTTATCGTTTGATACATCAAAACCGGCCACCAAGTTGACCGTTTAAATTGTATTAAATTTGGACAGTTTTGCGGGGCCAACTTCGTCAGCTTGTATCTCCTCCATCGCAGCTCCGTTTTGCGTGCTACCAGTTCCGGTGCGAAGCTAGTATAACCCTCTTGCTACCCCTCCAGTTTCGTTTCATTGTGAGCTTGTTTGATTGGTTAAATTCGACGCCAAAGTTAGTCGTCCGAATTCGTAATTTCTAACTTGTAAAATTTCATTTTTGAACACGGGACTCCGGATTTCATTTCTGACACCACCATTAGACTTGTGGCATTGTTTTGGCATGTTTTCATATAAAATTTGTTAGATTTGGAGAACGTGGGCCCGGACACGTTTTTCGGTGCAAAGCGGGTCCCACATTCTGCGTCAACAGGACTTTTTGATGCTGGCTAATCGAAATCCAATTCCGGATATACCGTCGAGTTCGTATCGTCATTCTGGACTCGTTGACATATAATTTGCTAGGTTTTGGTGGACATTGGATTCGGCACGCATTTCGGTGCAAGTCGGATACCAATATCCGGATCAACGGGTCATTTTGAGATCGGCTCATCGGAATCCAATTCCGGAGATACCATTGAGTTCGTATCATCATTCTGGACCCGTTGACAGGTAGTTTGCTGAGTTATGAGAACATTGGCTCCGGCACGCATTTTCGTGCAAACCGGAATTCCAAGTTCTGGTCAACGGGCCAAATTTAGATCGGGTCAACGGAATCCAATTCTGGAGATACCGTTGGGTTCGTACCGTCATTCTTGTTTCGTGGACATATAATTTGTTATATTTTATAAATTTATTTTCTTGTACGTTTTTCGGTGTAAAACGGCTCCGACACGGACACCGTTTTGACCCAAAATTACCTTTTTGCCCGTGTATCCAAATTGGACCGTTGGGTAGGCTATCCTAGCTAATTTGACCATTCTGGACACGTTGGCGATGTTTATTTCATCGTCCGACAATGTTTGTTGATAGTTTCTCTGAGTTTAGTCTTTTTATAAATTAATTAATAATTAATTCTTATAATGTTCGTATTTTGGGATTAGTACAACGAAACTGAGATCAGTCAATTCCAGTGATCTCATATCGCTGAAATTGACAAGTTAGACACGTGGATCACTATAATAAGATTATCAACCTTACCGATAATCTCCTTATCTCGATTTGCATGTCGTAAGTTTCGACGTACAAATAACGAAGTACACTTTATATTAGATTAGAATTGAACCTGATTGACCTAAGTTGACCAGTTGACCCAAAGTCAACTGTAAGTCAACACTTGACCTAGTTTGACTAGATTATTGGCCGGAGTCGACCTAGAGTTAATTTGACTTAGAAGAACCTAGGATAATATAGATTGCCTGTAGAGATTCTTTTATTATAACTTGAACACCTTGTAACCTGTGTTGCTTTAAATAGGACTCTGTAGCTTCATTTGGACCCCCCTATACTTATCAGCTGTTCAGGTTATCAGGCGAGTATATTCTCTGATCATTTCATATCCTGCTTAGAATTATTTCTTGTATTAAATTACTTTACTTGTACTGTCACGTTGGTCACACGGATTGGTACTATACGGATCCCCACTTGAGATGTTATCCTTAGGGAGCATCGGGTACTACATGTTCTGTGTGTTTCACTTACATGTCGTATCACTATGCTTCACAGGTTCTTCGATCACTTGTGACATATACTCTTATGATCACAGAGTCTCCTAGAATCCCCATTTTTGGGACTACTATGTACCACCCTTCGGGGGCTATCACCTTTCGGAGGCTTATCACCTTTCGGAGGCTTATCACCTTTCGGAGGCTTATCACCCTTCGGGGGCTGTACATAGTATCATAACATAACCTGTTTGGATCCTTGTGTACTGATTGGGGGTACGGGGGAGTAGAAGTAGACATGTGAATAATACACCAGTAGTGTAGTATCAGAATCTCTTCCATAGTGTAGCATCAGAATCTCCTATGCCATTTACATGTCTATATTGTACTCTGACTCACTAGCCACACGTTAGTTCTCTATTTATAGTAGATATTTCTATTACAGCTCTCTCTCTCTCTGTTTATACACAGGATTTCTTTCAGTACTTGTATCTTACTTTACTACATGATTATATTTTCTAACCTGCTATGAACTGTTGAGATGTATTGTGCTCGCTCCTGTCCTGACTGGACCTGTTGATAAATTTTGCAGATGGCCTGGGATTGCCTGCTAGCCTAGAGGAGACACAGTAGAGGTTGTTTAGGTAGTTATTTCATTTTGCTTGGAGTTGTATTTACTTTGTGGATTACTGTATCTGTATTTGAGTTTTGAGATGTATTTCTGGGTTTATGTATCTTAGACACTTAGACTTCTATCTCCTGTATCTTTTTTGGATTTCATGTTTTATCTATCTTTATCATGCTCTACCTTAGATGTGATTGAGACTGTATCTGCTATGTCACCCCCATTCGGGAAGTATAAACTGTTTAGTCTTATACTGTTAGATGCATTGAGACCTAGGACAGCGTTCTACCGCCGACACTGCGGCGTAGGCTGAGCGTTGTTACGTTCTCGTGCCCTAACTCTAGGGTGCGGGTCGTGACATTTCCAGAACATGGTCGACGGATAATCCGTCCGTATTCTGTCGACAGATATCGACGGAATAGCGACGACTATTCCGTCGCCATGGTGCTGGAAATGACAAGAATTTCCAGAACCTGATCGACGAATTTTCCATCAGAAAACCGTCGCTAATCCGTCCTTTGTGATCGAAGACGTCGACGGATTAGCGACGGCATAATACACTCTGATACGCTATTACGACGGGTTACCGACGGAACATTACATCGCTATTGTCTACACAGTTCAGTACTTAATACTTGAAATGGACGATAGCCCGTCGGAAAGTCGTCGCTAATGCTTCGTATTGTTAAGTCGACAAAACGTCGCTATTCCGTCGCATGACGACTACGTAGCGACGGACTGTTATTAGCGACGAGCTGATTGCCGACGGATTTTTTTGGCCAAAACCTGTCAGTGATCGGTCGCTAATGGAAAGTCTCATCGGATTGGCGACGGATAGGGCCGTCGCTAAATCGATAAATTTTGGTAGTGATAGAAGTCCTGTGGAAGATCTGACTTATAGATTTGAGTCATTGAAGTTCTTGCTAGATCATCCAGAGACGCTCATTATAGGTGATATATTAAAAGGTGTAAGTACAAGCTCTTCATATAGAGATATTGAAATAGTAGCTAATGTAGCCTTTATTTCACAAGTAGAACCTAAGAATGTCGCAGATGCTTTTATGATAAATTTTGGATTGATGCCATGCAAGAGGAACTTAATCAATTTGAGAGAAACTAAGTTTGGAAACTTGTTCCTAAACCAATTGGTTAATCGATAATTGGTACTAAATGGGTGTTCCGAAATAAATTAAGTGAAGATGGACAAGTTCTACACAACAAAGTACGTCTAGTGGCACAAGGTTATAATCAAGAAGAAGGTATTGATTATGATGAGACATATGCTCCTGTTGCTAGACTAGAAGCTATTCGTATGTTTTGTGCATTTGCATGTTTTAATAATTTTAAATTATTTCAAATGGATGTGAAAAGTGCATTTTTAAACAGATTTTGAAAGAAGAACTTTTTGTGAAACAACCCCCTGGTTTTCAAAATTTTCAAAAACCTGATCACGTCTTCAGACTTAAGAAAGCACTCTATGGACTCAAACATGCACCTCGTGCTTAGTATGAATGCCTAAGTGCCTTCTTACTTGAAAATGGTTTTTCAAAAAGAAGAGTTGATATACTTTATTTAAAAAGTCTTTAGATGATGATTCTCTTCTTGTGCAAATATATATTGATGACATCATATTCGGATCTACTAACGAAAAACTTTGTCAAGAGTTTGCTAAATGTATGCAGAGTGAATTTGAAATGAGTATGATGGGAGAGCTGAACTTCTTCCTAGGATTTCAGATCAAACAACACTCAAAAGGAACATTCATCAATCAAGCTAAATATACAAAGGACATACTAAAAAAGTACGACTTTGTAACTCTTCCTCCCGGATTTTCAAAAATTATTTATTTATTATATTTTGATATATTTTGTTTCGAAATAAAATTCTCTTTGAAAAGTATAAACCTTATTTTCTATTATTTTTGTATTTCGACAACTAGTTTAAGATTTATATTTCAAAAAATACTTGGTTATTAATGTTTTGACATTCTAAAAAGATTGGCTTTAAAAATTGTTTTGCAAGAATTAAATATTCTTGAAAATGAAAAGATTTACCATCTAGTTTTAAAAATAAGAAGTTATGTTATTATAACGTTAAATGCTATTTTAAAATCATTACCTTGATCTCTTATTTTATTGCGGATTTGAATTTATACGACTTAATTTATTGATAATATAAAAGGCTATTTTAAATTATTGTAGTAATAATTATTTGAATAAGATTCCAATGTATATGAATTAAACTATTTAACAATATCAAATATATTTTAAATATTATTATCGTGATCAGTTATATGATTGCAAGTAGATTAGTTTTCACTTAAAAGTTTATTTGATTTCTAAATGAAGAAGATGATTTATCTTAGAAATCCTTTTCGACCTAAAGCCATAACCGACTATCCTCGTTTATATATCCATAAGCCACTGCCTATGTATCGGCTACATTCAAATTATCGATTCTAAGCAAACAACATTTAGACTTGATTTGCTCTTATCCATGTTTAGCCTCACCCATAGAAATATGTGTATATGACCAACTGAATTCCTTCTTCCAAAACTCTCTTAGCCACCGATCCATACCAACAGCCCTGTCTGGCACACGTTCTCTACGTCCATCACCTCGACTTCTTCTCAATACGCCACCCCCAATAGTCACGTTCGTGTCCGGTTCATCCCAAAATCTGTGTCTGTGTATCGCAACCACCATCCTCGGGCCCGACCCCGAGTGTCCGTGTGCGTGTTCACATTCTTTTCCTTCATCCTGGTGTCCAGAGCAATACAAAACAACAGTATATCCGCCGTGTTCGGACCCGTGTGCCCGTGTCCATATCCATTCCCTTATTGTATCCATAAAAATTGTAGCAGTTCGTGTCCGACCAATCTGGACACATAAACAAGGAGAACAAATCAGAAACCTAGTCTAAAATCTGACCTCCTAAGCGCCGTGGACTCGCCGCAGTCACCAACGACCTCCGCATCTGCGTCTCCGCATGGGAGCGCCGCCATCGCGGTTGTGGTCCTCCACCCTTGCCATCCTCCTCTCCTGGATCTACGTGGTCTCCTCCATCCTCATTATCGCCGAGCTCAGCTTCGCCGCCATGAGCGAGAACAACGCGGACGAGGTCAGCTTTACCTTCCTCACCGCCGACGCCTTCGACCCCCGCTCCGGCGCCCTCGTCGCCGTCGTCTATGCCTGCCTCCAGCCATCATGGGCCGCGCACACGAGTGGACACCGTGGGAGGCCTGATCTGCCTCCCGAAGCTTCCCCCAGACCGGACGGCTGACTCCGCCGCGCCCGCAGACCCGGCGTTACCCCGACCACCGTGCGTCGAAGCCGCGTTCCTCCCTCCCCCGGCTGCCGACGCCGCAGCGCCCGTGGAGGTGGCCTCCTGGAAGCGGAGGCAGCTGCAGGACCTCTGCCGTGTCGCATGGATACCCACGGTGAACATCCCTCTCTCCCCAACTCTCGATCACTCTCTCGTGCTTTCTCTCTTTCCTCTCTCTCTTTGATTTCCATCTCACTTTCTTAATAAGGAAGCTCTGATAACACAGCTGATATTTTTAATATAGTATATTAATAAGGATAATACTATTATACTTATAACTGCATTTTATATAAGTAGTAAAATAATGTTATTTTTATTAAATTATTTACTATCATTGGTTTTGCTGATATTAAAATTGTTATTAAAATATATTAAATATATATAACAAATTAGTGTTTAGACTTAAAATATTTTATTATACTTTAAAAATAGTTATCTAAAATATTTTCACTAATAAAATTATAGTTTCAAGTCTGGTATATATTTTCCAAATTGTTTTATAAGTATTATGTTATGGGCCTTGGGTGTTAACTAATTATTTGACTTTATTTTTCTTTGCTTTTCAATTTCATTTTCCTTGTTTTATTTTGTCGTGGGCTCAGCCATGGGCTTAGTTTTATGGGCTGGGCTCTGGTTTTGGCTTTGAGATTAATAATAAATAATTACTAGGTTTATAAGCATTATGTTTCGGGCCAAGTTTTGGGCTATATTATTGTATTAAATATGTATACGTATATACGAATAATAGTTAGTATAACACTATTTAGTATTATGGCTATTATTGATTTTTATAAAACTATATTTATATGTTAAGTATATTTGTGGCAAATATAGTAGTGGGCTGGAGCGCAACCGACTTATGGGTAGATTTCAGCCGTATGTTTATGAATATATTTTCTAAATATATATTTTTTCCTTATTATTATTAATATCTTATTTTAAAATAAATATATTTGTGTATGTCGATTGCTAATAGTACTTATTAGTAATATTATTATCATTGTCAGGGTATTCTAAAATATGGGTTTTCTCTAAATATGTACATAATATTTATAGATATTTTCCAAGGATTGTTTTGGCAAAATTGGGATTTTTGTCTAAAATTGTTTTTCTAAGTTTTCGAAATATAGTTTTAACCTAAAGTGCTTTCCTATAATTTTCTAGTAGTTACCTAAAAATATTATGATATTTTCGAATATTGTAGATAATTTCTTATTAGTTATAGTTATTTTCTAAATTATATTTTCCTTAATTAGATTTCTTTTTTTTCTAGTTTAGATTTTTCCTTAAGAATCGTGATTAGTCATACGTTCATATTTCTTATAATTCTAACTCATTCACATCGACCCTAGGCAAATCGGTATGTTCCGGGCCCAATGACACGGTCTGTTCCACCATTAGAGGTTGTCTTGCACACTTACGACATCCACAACTATTCTGGAACCAACGTAATTATTGGTTTCACCAGCAAAGGACCTCAGGCAAGTACACTTTTTGATTGCTTTCGATTTATAGTAGTCTTTTCACTTCATGTTTATACATATATCTTGCTGCTTGTTGACACGCTCGTCACACGGATTAGTCGGGAGGGGAAATATCTTAGTAGACATGTGGACTACCCAGAACTATCCTCCGTGTCTTTCGTGGAGAATAGCAGCAGCACACGACACGTGCAGGGTGCCGAATTTACCCCCTAGCCGTTCACATATCGAAACGGATATTTCACACCACATAGATAGTTGTTTTTATTTATTTTCCTTGTCCTTTCCATCGTGCCATGTCATCAGTATCTTCTAGTTTTTATCTCTCATATGTTATTTTCATGTCTTGTTAATTATATTGTGTTTTCGTATTGCCGTTGGTTTGTGTGCTTGTTCCATTCCTGACTGGAAACCAACATTTTTCAGGTTAGCTGTGGCTTCACTTAGCTTGGGAGATTCGGGTATACTTGCAGGCAGAAACCTAGAAATAGATAGCAGTTGTATTCATTTTCAGTAATTGTAAAATCTTATATTTTCTTTAATTATAAATGTTGTAATAAATTTAGAAATGTGAATGAGCAATAATTATTATATTTTGTGATTTTGAGCATCATGGCCGTGACAGCGTTCTACCGCCGACTCTGTGGCATAGGCTGGCTTGGACACGTCTCGTATCCGAAAAAGCGGATGCGGGTCGTGACAAGTTTTTGTGGTGGCCCATGCAGGTCAGTCTTCGCTATAATTATGCGAACTTGTGGTAGTACCAATATTAGTCGTACTACTGCAAGCCTGCGACTAAGAAATACTCATTCACAACTAGGAGTAAAACAATTTTAAGAGAATGGTTAGGATTAGGAGTCACTAATTTAATTTGACAACTGGGTAGTTAAGATTGCTAATAGGTCTTACTAGATGACTTTCATAGAAGGATACATTATTGCATTATGATTCGACGGTATTCCTAAGGAGGGTAGATTCGTAACCCTCTTTCCAATTTTTTTGCTTATTTGAATTAAATATAATTTTTAGAATTTTAGAAATATTTAATTTAATTAATTATTATTATAGAATACCTTAGTCTTGGTTAAATTTTGGAGTGTAAAATGACTAGAAACTATGGCCGAATAGTGCAGTGGCATGCTTTAACTAGTGTAATAGCCATGGTAGAAAAGGATGAGCCATAAGTGTGTCCCAACTAGGAAAACCAGGCCAAGTTGTGACTTGACCCAAAATATGTATATATATATTTATTTATTATTAGGATTATTAGTTTTTAAAAATTTCGATCGTTCCAAACTAGCCCGAACCCAACCCAAGCCACGGTAGTCATGTAGTGCGACCAACGACGTCCATGTAGATATATAGATGTGTATATACATTGCTAGTCCATTTTGTCTCGTGAATAATTTTGTATATTTTATTTGGAATATAATATATGTATTATTGCTATTTAAATTTGTGTTTTACTTGGGAATAGGATAACCTCCCCTTAAAATAATATTTCGGGATTTATTTAGACTATACTTGTGTATGAATGTATTTATAATAAGTAGACATAGTGCTTTATATATATTTTCCTCGATCTTTAATATTAGAGAAATAGAGATTATAGTTTATATTTCTTTTTTTCTTCGGTCCTTTCCTTCCTGATCTTGATCATTTATACAACCTTATCTTATGTCTTCTCTAAACATCGTCATATCATGATTTTGTATCACTTATATTTTTCTTGGACCCAAGGGATTTATCTTTTAAATAATTTCTCACTCAATTGTCTATACTTTAATCTTAAGTTTAGTTTTTGGATTCCAGAGTTATTCTTCCTAATTAATTATTTTCTTCTCAATAATTGATATATATACTTGAAGGACAGATACTTACACTCTCTTGGAACTTGTTTGAAATTCTAGAACCTCCTTTGAAATTTCATAAAGTATAGTTATAAGAATGTTCATTGACTTGCGATGATAAGACAGCAGCGCACTGTCGTCACTTATTTGAATTATCAAGACTGTGGGTTCATTGCAGCCAGCAGCGCACTGGCGTGGCATGTTCCCCAAGTTGAAATAATTTTAAGTAAGCGTGAGTTATCAAATGTCATTAAAACTATAGCTTAGTTGTCCTATTTTTCATCCTTGAATTATTATGTCAAGATTGGATAGAGTTGATAGGGTATTCATTACCGTATCCTCATTTGAGTCGTAGAACCAAGAGTTTATTGCAGCTAGTTGTACACTGGCGAGGCATAAATTTTCGGTAAAATGACTTCAGATATGTTTACGATATTCGAATACCATATAGGCTACGTCCTTTATTGGCATACGACTATAAAGTTTCTAAATCGATTTGTGCATTATTCTTAGTTACCAACTTCTCAATAGACTGATTGTTCTTTTCCTCCATATCTTCCTATTTTTGAATCGTCATCTTTTAAACCTAATTTGATTTCCTTCCACTAGATTCATAATCTCCCCTAGATTGCGATTCTATGATCATGCTTACCCAATCGATCGTATTAGAACGATTTCGATTTGGATCATCCTTAACGACCCTTCGATCACGACTAGACTTTTCGATTCTATTTCAATCGTGCTAATTCGCTTGTTATCCTAGAAATCGATTCTGTAATCATGCCTAAATAATTTTGCTTAACTATTTGTTCGTACCACAATAATTTCAGTTTTGATTGATCTTGAACAATTTTTGTTCATGACTAAATCATAATCGTGCCCACATTTTAAATAAGTTTTATTTCACCGTGATCACGACTATTTGTGATCTTGTTCATGCTCGTACCAACTTTTAAATTTTGATCATGCTTAGATGACTTCCAAGAGTAGCCTTGATCGCGACTACTTCTTAAATTTATCTAAGTGATTTTTCCATGTTTAGCATCAGTCTAAAATTTTGACCATTGATCAAGCCTATATAATTCCAAGGGTACCTCATCGTGCCACATAGTATCTTTTCTTAAAATTTCAATTTTAATCATGACCTAATTCATTTGACCAGCGACATATCATTTCTTGATCATGACTAAATATGCCATTCGAAATTTTCGAGTAAGAAATTTTCTAAGGTGGGTAGAACCTTCGATTGATGAACTTTCGTCGAATTCTTTTGAAAACATTTTAGAAGCATTTTAGAATTCAAGACCATAGCCAAAGGTTCCAATACCAAGCCATACCTAAAATCCCCAACCATCCATCCCTAACCCTAGATTCCCTTTTCCCGGAGTTTCCAAAATTTTATTCATTTATTCATTCACATATTTTATTTGTTGGGGTTGAAGGCAGATTTCGTTGATACTTTGTTTACGATTATCTGCGTTATCAAACTTGTTTCAAAAAAAAAATTAAAGTTAAGAGCATTATAGGGCTTTTGGAGTTTCAAACGCTTTCTTCCTGGCTTATTTATTTTTATTAGATCAATTTCTTTTATCAGAGATTTCTATTACCTTTCACCAATCTACCAAGTCTGCCTACCCTAGTTGTCCTTAAATTCGAGGACGAATTTATTTCTAAGGTGGGTAGATTTGTAACTCTTCCTCCCGGATTTTCAAAAATTATTTATTTATTATATTTTGATATATTTTGTTTCGAAATAAAATTCTCTTGAAAAGTATAAACCTTATTTTCTATTGTTTTTGTATTTCGACAACTAGTTTAAGATTTATATTTCAAAAATACTTGGTTATTAATGTTTTGACGTTCTAAAAAGATTGGCTTTAAAAATTGTTTTGCAAGAATTAAATATTCTTGAAAATGAAAAGATTTACCATCTAGTTTTAAAAATAAGAAGTTATGTTATTATAACGTTAAATGCTATTTTAAAATCATTACCTTGATCTCTTATTTGATTGTGGATTTGAATTTATACGACTTAATTTATTGATAATATAAAAGGCTATTTTAAATTAATGTAGTAATAATTATTTGACTAAGATTCCAATGTATATGAATTAAACTATTTAACAATATCAAATATATTTTAAATATTATTTTCGTGATCAGTTATATGATTGCAAGTAAATTAATTTTCACTTAAAAGTTTATTTGATTTCTAAATGAAGAAGATGATTTATCTTAGAAATCCTTTTCGACCCAAAGCCATAACCGACTATCCTCGTTTATATATCCATAAGCCACTGCCTATGTATCGGCTACATTCAAATTCTCGATTCTAAGCAAACAACATTTAGACTTGATTTGCTCTTATCCATGCTTCGCCTCACCCATAGAAATAGGTGTATATGACCAACTGAATTCCTTCTTCCAAAACTCTCTTAGCCACCTATCCATACCAACAGCCTTGCCTGGCACACGTTCTCTACATCCATCACCTCGACTTCTTCTCATCACGCCACCCCCAATAGTCACGTTCGTGTCCGGTTCATCCAAAAATCTGTGTCTGTGTATCGCAACCACTATCCTCGGGTCCGACCCCGAGTGTCCGTGTGCGTGTTCACATTCTTTTCCTTCATCCTGGTGTCCAGAGCAATACAAAACAACAGTATATCCGCCGTGTCCGGACCCGTGTTGCCCGTGTCCACATCCATTCCCTTATTGTATCCATACAAATCGCGGCAGTTCGTGTCCGACCAATCTGGACACGTAAACAAGGAGAACAAATCAGAAACCTAGTCTAAACTCTGACCTCCCGAGCGCCGTGGACTCGCCGCAGTCACCAACGACCTCCGCATCCGCATCTTCGCATGGGAGCGCCGCCACCGCGGTTGTGGTCCTCCACCCTTTCCATCCTCCTCTCCTGGATCTACATGGTCTCCTCCATCTTCATCATCGCCGAGCTCAGCTTCGCCGCCATGAGCGAGAACAACACGAACGAGGTCAGCTTCACCTCCCTCACCGTCGACGCCTTCGACCCCTGCTCCGGCGCCCTCGTCGCCGTCGTCTACGCCTGCCTCCAGCCATCATGGGCCGCGCGCACGAGTGGACACCGTGGGAGGCCGAATCTGTCTCCTGAAGCTTCCCCCAGACCGGACGGCTGACTCCGCCGCGCCCGTAGACCCGGCGTTACCCCGACCACCATGCGTCGAAGCAGCGTTCCTCCCTCTCCCAGCTGCCGACGCTGCAGCGTCCGTGGAGGTGGCCCCCTGGAAGCGGAGGTAGCTGCAGGACCTCTGCCGTGTCGCGTGGATACCCACAGTGAACATCCCTCTCTCCCCCACTCTCGATCACTCTCTCGTGGTTTCTCTCTTTCCACTCTCTCTTTGATTTCCATCTCACTTTCTTAATAAGGAAGCTCTGATAACATAGCTGATATTTTTAATATAGTATATTAATAAGGATAATACTATTATACTTACAACTGTATTTTATATAAGTAGTATAATACTGTTATTTTTATTAAATTATTTACTATCATTTGCTTTGCTGATATTAAAATTGTTATTAAAATATATTAAATATATATAACAAATTAGTGTTTAGCCTTAAAATATTTGTTATATTTTAAAAATAGTTATCTAAAATATTTTTACTAATAAAATTGTAGTTTCAAGTATGGTATATATTTTCCAAATAGGTTTATAAGTATTATGTTATGGGCCTTGGGTGTTAACTAATTATTTGACTTTATTTTTCTTTGCTTTTCAATTTCATTTTCCTTGTTTTATTTTGTTGTGGGCTCAGCCATGGGCTTAGTTTTATGGGCTGGGCTCTGGTTTTGGCTTTGAGATTAATAATAAATAACTACTAGGTTTATAAGCATTATGTTTCGGGCTAAGTTTTGGGCTATATTATTGTATTAAATATGTATACGTATATACGAATAATAGTTAGTATAACACTATTTAGTATTATGGCTATTTTTGAGTTATATAAAACTATATTTATATGTTAAGTATATTTGTGGCAAATATAGTAGTGGGCTGGAGCGCAACCGAATTATGGGTAGATTTCAGCCGTATGTTTATGAATATATTTTCTAACTATATGTTTTTTTCTTATTATTATTAATATCTTGTTTTACAATAAATATATTTGTGTATGTCGATTGCTATTAGTACTTATTAGTAATATTATTATCATTGTCAGGGTATTCTAAAATATGGGTTTTCTCTAAATATGTACATAATATTTATAGATATTTTCCAAGGATTGTTTTGGCAAAATTGGGATTTTTGTCTAAAATCGTTTTTCTAAGTTTTCGAAATATAGTTTTAACCTAAAGTGCTTTCCTATAATTTTCTAGTAGTTACCTAAAAATATTATGATATTTTGGAATATTGTAGATAATTTCTTATTAGTTATAGTTATTTTCTAAATTATATTTTCCTTAATTAGATTTCCTTTTTTTCTAGATTAGATTTTTCCTTAAAAATCGTGATTAGTCATACGTTCATATTTCTTATAATTCTAACTCATTCACATCGATCCTAGGCAAATCGGTCTGTTCCGGACCCAATGACACGGTCTGTTCCACCATTAGAGGCCGTCTTGCACACTTACGACATCCGCGACTATACTGGAACCAACGGAATTATTGGTTTCACCAGAAAGGACCTCAAGCAAGCACACTTTCTGATTGCTTTCCATTCCTAGTAGTCTTTTCACTTCATGTTTATACATATATCTTGTTGCTTGTTGACACGCTCGTCACACGGAGTAGTCGGGAGGGGAAATATCTTAGTAGACATGTGGACTACCCAGAACTATCCCCCGTGTCTTTCGTGGAGAATAGCAGCTGCACACGACACGTGCAGGGTACCGGATTTACCCCCTAGCCGTTCACATGTCGAAACGGATATTTCACACCACATAGATAGTTGTTTTTATTTATTTTCCTTGTCCTTTCCACCGTGCCATGTCATCAGTATTTTCTAGTTTTCATCTCTCATATGTTATTTTTATGTCTTGTTAATTCTATTGTGTTTTCGTATTGCTGTCGGTTTGTGTGCTTGTTCCATTCCTGACTGAAAACCAACATTTTTCAGGTTAGCTGTAGCTTCACTTAGCTTGGGGGATTTGGGTGTACTTGCAGGCAGAAACCTAGAAATAGATAGCAGTTGTATTCATTTTCAGTAATTGTAAAATCTTGTATTTTCTTTAATTATAAATGTTGTAATAAATTTAGAAATGTGAATGAGCAATAATTGTTATATTTTATGATTTTGAGCATCATGGCCGTGACAGCGTTCTACCGCCTACTCTGCGGCATAGGCTGGCTTGGATACGTCTCGTATCCGAAAAAAGCGGGTACGGGTCGTGACAGACTTCGACAATGTAAAGCCAATCAGAACTCCAATGGTTACATCAACAAATCTTGACACTGATGAAAGTGGCAAACCTGTCGACCAGCGTAAGTATCGAGGTATGATTGGTAGTTTATTATATTTAACTGCTAGACGTCCTGATATTATGTTTAGTGTTTGTATTTGTGCACGATATCAGGCAAATCCTAAAGAATCACACTTCTGTGCCGTTAAGCGTATCTTTCGATACCTTAAGAGAACTTCAACAGTCGGCTTATGGTATCCTAAAACTAAATCCTTTAACCTGATAGGTTACTCGGATGCAGATTTTGTAGGATGCAAAGTAGACCGTAAAACTACCAGTAGTACGTGTCGTTTCCTAGAAAAAGCCTTAGTCTCATGGTTTAGCAAAAAACAAAATTCTGTAGCACTATCAACTACTGAGGCTGAGTATATCGCCGTAGGACGATGTTGTGCTCAAATTTTATGGATGAAACAAACCTTAGAAGATTACAATTTGCACTATAATAAGATTCCTATTTATTGTGACAACACTAGCACTATTAACCTGACTAAGAATCCTGTATGTCATTCACGCACAAAGTACATAGAGATTCGTCATCACTTTTTACGTGATCACCAACAACACAGGAATATTTGCTTAGAATTTGTTGACACAGATTATCAACTAGCAGACATTTTCACAAAACCATTAGCTGAAGAATACTTTAACAATCTGCGTCGAGAGCTCGGATACTTAAATTTTTACATTCATAATATAGTATGATTAGTAAATTAATTTATAACTCAAAACTTTGAACTTTATTAATGGACAATATTTTGGGTACAAATCGAAAGGGTCCTTCTGTCATACAGGCATAAATAGCCTGAAGCGACATGGTGTACTAATATTCGGACTACCGCTAGCTGGGATCCGGCCCCTACAGCTAACCCAAAGTAATAGAAATTATTAAATGAAGAAGTGTGCAAGTTATACATTGAATATTATCAATTATACAACATTAATGACATTAGAAATACAAGCAGCCAAACTCGGACAGAACGCGGACCGAGTTCGGATGGTAACTGTACGAATTTCCAGAACAGAACAGCTGGTCCTAGCCTTTATATACCCTACTTTTACCACTTCTATTCTCATCATCCCACCGAGAATACTCTCTAAAACCCTAAATGAAGGTTCTCCTCCTCCTCCTCCTCGTCAAGTTTTGTGGAGTTTTGAAGTGATCCCCTTCATCTTTTTCATCTTCTTCTTCCTTTTTTCATAGGTAATCATCTATCTTCTTTCTTTGCTTTCTATGGCACCCAAAGCCCATAAGAGAAAGATTGATGCCTCCCAAGTAGGATCATCTTCATCTGACTATGTCCCAACCAATGTTTTCAGTCCAGTTCGTCCCTCTGATAATGACGACTATGACTCCGGTCTATTTCCTGACAAGAAATTTTTCGATCTTTGGTTTACTTCCTTCTTTGGTCGTAAAATCTGTGTTGGAGCTTGTGTCAACTTTATAATTTTTCTAGATATGCTTCTACCTTTAACCGACTTAGAATTCGGGACTTCTTTGAAATTTTTGATAATATTTATGATAATGCCGTTAGGATGTTTTACTGTAACTTGCAAGTAAAAGATAATGGCAATTTCTATTCTTGTGTTGCTGGACAAGAACTTGAGTTTAATGCTACTGATATCAATGAATATTTTTACGTTCCTGATATTGGTGAAGCTTTGGTGGATATTAACCACATCCAGTTTCCAGAAGGTGTCACCCTTGACTCCTTTAAAGAATTGATGTGTCACCCTCGTCCTGTCCCACGTAGGGTGTATTCAAAATACTTGAATTAGCACTTCTATGAATTGTATCGCTTTATCTTCTCCGTTTTACTTCCAAAAAAGGGATCTTCTAACAAGATCACCTTCATGGAATTATCTGCGATGTATCATATTCACTTTGGCATACCTTTCTCCATCCCCACGACTGTTATGGCTTGGATGCTCAATTGCAGAAGTGCGGGGCGTAACCTTGTTTACCCAATGCATCTGCAATCTATCTTTAAGAGATTTGAAATTGATCTTCAAATCTGTCATTTCTCTTCTCCTTCTACTGAGCTTAGTAGAGCTAGATTGTATCCCAAACCTCCTCCTCCACCCGATGTCGAACCTACTGCTCCGGTTCATGATGATGACCCTCAGGCTCCTGCTCCTGCTGCTCCAGCCCCTGCTCCTGGTTTTGACCGAGGCTTTTATCAGTGCTTTGATGACTTTATTGCCCTCTCAGCTCAACATCAACAACGCTACATTGACTCTGAGTTTCGCCACATCACCAAGGCACAGGTGTTGCGGAATAGTAGATTAACAGCAGGCAAGAGTACCTGCGACTGGATTAGTCCTCCAAGAAGAAAACCAGTATATATTGCGGTGTTCACTGAGTTTGATTCTCTGATCTCTTGCTACATTTATTTATTGTCTCTTTATTTACTGTCATAGTGATTAGCTTTTAATGTTTTAAGTTATGATTTATTCTGCTGCACTCGCACTCACTCTATTCACCCCCCCCTCTAGAGGTGCTCAATGGTCCTACAGATACGCCCTCATGGTATGTCAGCATCGACGACGCTGACTCCAGACGTTGTACTGCCTTCTCCTCCTCTGTCATCATCGACGGTGCCGACTCCAGGCATTGGACTGCCTCCTCCTGCCCCTGTGGTGCAGCTTACACAGCAGCAGTATGAGTACATGTTATCTCAGATGCGCAGCAGCGCTCCTCCGGATCCGTAGTAGTGATCCAGTAGTTTTTTTATCATCTTTGTATGTTTTGGCCCTATGGGCATGGGTACACTTAGTTCATTTTTTATTTGACTCTGTCTCATGTTTATTTGACTATGTTTCATATAATTTATATTTGACTCTGCATGATATTTACTTTGTTGGACATGTACTTAGCTCTGTGTATGTTTCTGATATGTGTCTATGTTTACAGTGTATGTGTGATATCATTTATTCCCGTGTGCGATGTGTTTACAGTGTATGTGTGTGAAATACAATTTAGGAACTATTGACATTTGTGTGCAGGATTTTAGAAACTGTAGAAACTGTATTTTATTTTTTATTTTTGCAAATTTAGCAACGTTTTGCGATGATCAGCGACAATAAAATACGTCGCCAAAGTGTATCGAGACGTCGCTATTTTGGTATGGTTGACGTTGCTGATATCAAAATGACTTCGCTATTTTGAACCATGTTATGTCATCACAGGCGACGTTATTGCGTCGCTATATACGTCGCTGATTTTTAAGCTTGCGACGTGTTAGCGACGTATCGTATATACATCGCTAATTTTTAATCTGCGACGAACAACGACGAATTTTTAATCTACGATCATGTTTTCGGCGACCTGTTAATTACGTCGCTATATACGTCGCTAATTTATTTTAGCGACGTATTTAGTGTTTTTAGCAACGTTTCTGGACGTCGCTAACCTGACACATTTTGGTAGTGACTTAGGTGTTGAGAATTCAACCCAACTAATGAGCTAGCAGGAGGCAGTGAAGACAATGCTGGCAAGAAATGTGCTTCTCCTCAACGCATGAAGGTTGTGCGCATAGAGCAAAAAAGAGGTTCTCTTTAACATAATTCCTCTTCCAACTGCCCCTGCGCATCCAGAAGCTCCTACTGCCTTGGACAATGAGTACTATGCACCTGTGGGTGTCAAATTCAGAAGCTCTAGGGCGCATGGATCAAGGAACACCCAGGAGCATGCACCATTCAAACTCATGCGCACAACTGTAGGGGTGAGTATTCGGTTTATTCGGTTCCAACCGAACCGAATAACCGAAAATCGAATTGGACCGAAACCGAATAAGCAAAACTGAAACCGAACCGAATTGGTCAATAACCGAACCGAATTAAATCGGTTCAGTTTTCGGTTTATTCGGTTTTTGGGTTTTTTTGGGTTTTTTTGTTAATATATATATAATAACTAAATATACTTAGATATATTTATTATATATATACTATAGTATATACCTCTATATATATATATATACACCTATAGTATATACCTCTATTATATACCTATAGTATATACCTCTATATATATATATATATATACACCTATAGTATATACCTATATATATTTAGTATATACCTATAATTAATATATAAACTAAATTTTTTATTCGGTTTTCGGTTTTGGACCGAAACCGAAACCAAAAACCGAAACCGAATAAGAAAATTTAGTATTTTCAAAACCGAAACCGAACCGATTTTTTTAAAACCGAACCGAATCTCTTATTCGGTTCGGTTTTCGGTTCAAAACCGAATAATGCTCACCCCTACACAATTGATGGCAAATTATTTATCAGGAAATTCGTAATTTCAGAAAAGAAATTTTTATAAATTAAACTAAACATGGAAATATATTTTCCGCACTAAATTTGTCCACAAATAAAAAAAAAATTGTGTATCAAACAACCCTTAAACTCATACTACATTAAGGCAATAATTAGCTTTTATGTCAAAAGAGAAGTGTAATTAAAAGAACGTTTTGTTAGGGCAAAAAAAATTAATAAACAAGCATGTCGAGTATATAGAAATGTGCAAAATAATTTTTTTCCCCAATTCTACTTTCTGTTAACAGTTTGGAATGGAAGTTTAGAAATAAATTTGACAAACACAATTCTAGATTAAAATTACTAAAATACTAAAAGTTATACAATCCCAATGCAAAAAACTTTTGGTCTACATTTTCCTGCTCTCCTCTTTTTATTTATAGTCTTTCATGAATATAAAACATAATGAATATCAAAATTTTGTGGCATAAAAAGTTTGTGTCGTACTCACAAGGGACTGCGAGTGAGATACGGAAGAGAGATGGAAATGACGTAAGTCTGTATTGTCCTTATGGCTGGACTCCTAAACCTAAAATAAATAAATAAAAAGCTAATTCCAAAATTCGTGAAGTGCTTCCGTGTCGGTGGGAGACGTTTCCAAAGTTAATATTAACCTAAACCTCAAGTTTTAGTTGAAAAGGTGGAGATCGGATAGACCACACTTGAAATTATTATTATTATTATTATTATTATTATTATTTTGGCACTAACATGTGGCAGCTCATGTTGGGTCCAAGTGGTCTATGTTTAATAAAATGTTCTATGTTGGATCCAATAGTTAGACATGGACCCGGCCGTTTTAATAATTGGGCTTAGGCCAGTTGACATTGTCAAAGCCCAATCCGTTAAATAGTGCCTAAGCCCGTTTAGTAAAAGCAGATAAATGGGTAAGACCCGAATTGCCACCTTTTATGTTAGTCCGACCCAATCTACTTTTGGATAGGGTCCACGGGAGGAGTGGGCTGGACTGGGTCTTGACCAAGTATCGAAGCCCAGCTACATACAGTCTATTCAATTTAGGATTTCATTTGTGGCCAACTAGCAATGGTATTCACGTAAGCTCCACCTACTCTTCACTCTTCTTGTACTTTTTATTGATGCATCTCCTTATAGATTTTCCTATCACAACTATGTTTTGTAGAACAATGATCTTGCTTCTATTATGTAGTTATAGTCGTGTTCATTAAAAAAAATAAGTGGTGGAAATGTGATGTACAAGAGAATTTATTTTTCACGTAATCATGAATTGCGCCAAATGCATTAAAATTGATGGACATATTAATTTGAGTCCATTTTTGTTCACCCAACAAAATTTGGATAATGTTCACCATTTCACTCAATAGTTATCACGTGTCTAATCTAAAGTTAATTTTTTTCCATTATTATGAGGTGAGAAAAAGTAAATTAAAAATAAATTTTGTTTTAGGTGGACACGTGACAATCATTGAGTGGAATGGTGAACATCACCCACTTTTTGTGGGCTGACAAAAATAAATTCAATTATTTTTATATCCAAAAACATAAAGAGACGATAAAGTCACTAGGGTGGCCTTAAGGTGTTAATTGAGTCGGACGGCTCACAACACAGCCCTGGCCCGGCCCGCTCAAATTCTGTCTGGGCCGACCTGACCTAACCCACAAGCGACACGGCTGTAGGCTGGGTCTGAGAAGTTGCCCAGACAGCTTGGCCCGGCTCGTTGAAAAAATCAATTCGTACTGGTTCAAACCCCAAAATTAGGCTGATCTAGCCCGAAATAGCCCAGTTAGAACCGATACTCCCCTCCCCCCCCCCCCCCCCCCCCCCCCCCCCCACACAGGACACGCACACACACGCTGGAGGGATATTTTGGTTAATTACACCTCTAAAAGCACCTCTAATTACAAAAATACCCCCCTATATTATGGCTGTTTTAAACTATTTTAAGGTATTTTGGCTGAAAATGATCAAAACACCCTTATAACAACTATATTATAAGAGTATTGAGGGTAATTTGGTATCCAAAATTTTCTATAAATATGACATATTTCTCATAAATTTACAACAATAATTTTTTTTCTTCTCGTAATATCAACAACAAATTAAATTTCTGAAGACTTTAACAACTTTATGGAGACTAAAGTGCAACTTTCTGAATATTGAAGTACAATTTTCTGCAGGCTTCAACTTGATCCACCACCATAAAGATGCAAAAATTCTACATCCGACTTTGGACTAAAGTACAATTTTCTTTCCAATTTTTTTAATTGAAAAAGAATCCCTCTCTTTTTATTATTTTTCTATTTTTTTTAAATATGGATCAAAATGATGCTACTGGTTCTAACCACTCATATCAATATTTCAAAACTGTGTTTGCCACTTCCCGTTCCCAGAATGCATATTTCTATACATGTACAACTCATGAGTATTTATTTAATATTTATCATGTATTATCCTGTATTTAAATTCCTTTAAATTTCATGTTAATCAATTAATCTGCTCTTTAAATATTCATGTTAATTAATTTTCTGCAATTTTATTTCTACATTTTATTTCTGCTGTTATTTTATTCTCTGCTTTAGTTAGTCTATTGTGGTTCGGCCTAGGTTGGGTTCTCGGGTTGGCCTTGTTGGACCCATTGGACCCGGCCCATTAGCTCCCACCTACCACCCCTTCCATATTTAAAGCCACCCTCTCCATTCTCTCTCATGATTACTCTTCTTCTTCTTCTTCATTACTCTCTCCACCTACCAAACACATAGGCAAGTACAACTTGCTCTCCATGAGAATCCATGTTTTTGTAGTTCACTTATCTTCCTCGTAAGATCCTAAGAGAGTTTAGAACTTGGCATTTTTCATTTCGAGGTCTTAATTTTCGTAGATCTAGAAATTAGTTATTTTCGGATTTTGGTGGTTTTGATCTATCGAACTTCTTTGTTTGCAAGTTTTGATGGTTTCATGTTATAGAGAATTTTATTCTACCCAATTTTGACCTATGGAAGTTCGGATTTGGGCTCCGGATGATAGAGTTATGCAGCTTGGAAGCCATGGCTTATGGTGTACTTCTTCTCGAAAATTTGGAGAAGAAGCACAGTTCCGAGCCGCATGATAGCACTTGACCGCATGAATATTCATGCGGCAAGTCAGCTTCGAAACCGCATGCACTATCAACTGGACTTGGCCGCATAACAGTTCATGCGGCAAGTATTTGGTTCGGCCGCATGAGGCTCTTGTACTTCTAGCCGCATGGGGCCCTTCTCCCCGAACCGCATATGCACCCTTGTTTTCAGCCGCATAGACCTGATCCCCTTCAGCCGCATGAAGACCCCTTTCTAATTCGAGCCGCATATGCGCTCACCTTCCTGAACCGCATGAACTCAAGCACTTGCCAGCCGCATAGGCTCACGACCAGTCTGGCCGCATAAGGCTTTGCATCTTCAGCCGCTTGAAGTCTTCTATATTCCATTCGCATGGACCCTCTTCTCTGTGGCCGCATGAGACCTGTCCCCGCCAGCCGTATGAGCTACGCTTGTTCCGAGCCGCATAGGCTCTTAGTTTCCCCAACCGCATGGATTCTTTTCCTGGCCGCATATGACTGAACCGCATGACTTTCTCATGGTCCTGTGTACTATTATTTATTATTAATTGTCCATATTTCGTAACTCCTTTATTAGATATTTTACGTCCATTTTATATCCTTACGCCTTTTGACATAAACCCGATAGAATCATGATATGATAATATTGTTAATATCAATTGTTATGTGGAATGTGCCTTGTGTCCCGATTGATTTTTGGGATACCATGAGAGTTATAGACTCGACCCCCTTTTTATGCTAATTGACTTTCATGCCTTGTCACCGTTGATAATAATGGTTATCTTGACTAATTGATCATGCGTTCCTAGTTGGAACTAAGAGACTGGCTAGTCGTCTTATTGAATGAAATGAATGAGACACGTTCATGTAATGAACTATTGTACTCGATTAGCCAATCTCGAATATTGGCATACAGGCACATGCAGGCTTCAAATTATTTATTTATTTAACAAAAACAGCATGTGTACTTTATGGTCAAGGCATGATTATCGTGGTTAGATTTGATTATTGCATTACGCTATGTAAGACCTGCAACCTAACCGCACTGGTATCGTTGTAGAGTTGTGCATATCGTACCTCGTACGAAAGTACTCATTTGAATGACCATGATCCACGACATGGGATTTCACTCAACATAGGGACTATTAAGTTAAATAAAATAATGATTGCATGGAGAGAATGGATTCCCGAGTTCTTACATGGCAGCTCCCTTGGGATGAGTAGTATCCGACGGGCCGGCTGGTTCCCACAGATACTGTAAATCTGCCACACGGGCAGGGAACATTATTTGCTTATATTATTATTGTATATTGTATATTGACGGGCATCCTGCTAGGACTCGTCTAATTCATGCATGGCGCACATGATTCACTGGATAGACTAGCCTTGCTTGCACATAGTAAGAACTGAGGAATCTCTAATTGTATTATTCCAGGATAAATTGGAACACACAGTAGCAAGCCGTAGTAGTTGATTGGCCGTTCAAGATGATTTGTTTGTGTACTGTACCTACTCTGTTACCTAACTGGGATGATCAGAATGTCAGGACATGACGGGCCAACTTCTGTCCTTGTTTGGTTGGGAGGTTGGTTCGAAGTGTCGTGATGTGATATGAATCCTAGTAGCAAGCAGAGATTTATTAGTATTATTCTCTTATATTACTGGTTTTAGTTCTCATGTCGTGCTCCCTTGTGGTACTTGCTATTAGAGGTCTAACCTCTCTGGTTTTGCATGGCCAAATTTAGAGCCAGTTCCCGAGGACTCAGCGTACTTCCACCTCCAGGATGGTCAATACTAGAGGAATGATCGCAGGAGGCCTTGAGTGGGTTCCTTAACTTCACCACTCGTTTTGTTATCTACTTTATACCTTGCCGTTTGGCACCGACATGTTAGTCGGAATGTCTTGTACTTACTTTTGCATAATTGTAATTAAGTCAGACTGCAGCTGATAACAATTGTGTATACTTACTACATCATCTGGCTGTATTTTGTAAAGCCAGATCTCAAGAACATTTTGACTGAGCGTTTGGGACGCCTTACTGCTTTACCTTACATGTTCTATATTTCTGTTTCTTGTTTGAATGATTGAGACAATAGATGTGTAATGACCATAGTAAGACTTTTATGTAGTATGCACCCCCTCGTCTGCTTAGACAGCATTGATCGTATTATACGGTATTCTTCTACCCGTAATACGTAGCTGGCTGAGACACTCCCCCGCTCTCCAGTATTCTGGTTCTGGGGCGTGACAGTGTTATACGTATTATAATAATTTTGATTATGGTAAAAATTATGTACTAGATTTTGTGGCACCGACAAAAATGTTATCTCTAGAAGTTAGAAGTATGGTTACCATTGTTTCAACTAGAAAAACCAAATCAGTTTTTTGGGAATTTTTGATAAATTGTTTGTTATCGATGTTTTGGCTACCAGACGATCCAATACAATAGTTCAAGGTAGTAGTAGCTCTGCTTTAATATCTAAGTTATCTCATATTAAGAGTACACTACAAAGAAAGAAACAAAAATAATATTACCTACCAACTCAAGAATTGTTCTTGTATTTAAATTCTTATCATGAATACAATGACGATTCTGGATTGTATTTTTTAATTTTAGAATGGTGAAAAAGACACAAAAAACATATCATATGCTTTCTTCTTTAGCACATGATTTTTTAATGACCTCGATGTCCACAATAACATCAAAATCTTATTTTAGTGCAGGTTCAAGAATGCTAAAAGCATTCCCAACTCTATTGTGAGTTTGGAAAAAATAGTTGCCACATAAAAATGTTAACCTTTCTTTTTAAAAATACTTCTCCAATGTGAATGTAAAAGTATGGAGTTGACATGTCAATGACATGGCAAGGACAATGTGAAGTTGGTTGTCTAGATCTAGACAATGCACTTTACAGTGATTTATGTCCGCATCATCAATTATGATTAAAAAAATTTATAAAAAAGAAGAAGAGTAGAAGTTGTCTTGGAAGTTGTAAAAAAATACTTTGTATTGTCTTCTCAATACTTTTGCATTGGAGAAGACTTTTCAAACTCATTGTCTTTTACGAATATAATCTTGTCACCTATAAAAGATATTGTCTTGTATTTCATGCCACCTAAGAATCACAATACAGAATAAGACAATAGGGTTAGAGATGCTCTAAGAAAGAAGAAGAGTGGGATGTTGCCGATATTTTGGATGTCTGCTTTTGCAATCAAGATTTGATTCGTGCAAAAAATGGACACAACAATTAAGAAATGATGGTGCCGACATTAATGAACTGAACTTTCAGTGTTCTACTATGGACGACCCTACTTGAGGAGGAGCTGAACAATAAACTGAAAAGAAGATCGAAAACTTGATGGAAAAAAATCCAAATTCAAAGTAAATACAATTTTACATTCATTTTTTAAGTTTATAGATAATATTATATCAATTTTTAATTTTAATTAAATCCATAAATAAAAATCTCTCCTTCAATTTTTTTTCTCTCCTTCAATTTTGTTCTCTTTCACTTTTTTTTTCTAATTTTTTTTAAAACCATCTTGGGCTCGACTCACTCCCCCACCGAGTCCGTGTCTGGACTTGTTTCAACCTATCAATCTTGCGGTCCGGGTTAGCTCGGTCCATTTCTTCTCCGATCTAAGTCCGGCCTAGCCCAGGCCCGATCAATACTAGGCCCAGGCCGATTAACATCTTGAGGGTGGCCTAGTACTGGCGGTTGGTAAGAGAAATCGGAGAGGCCTTGGATCCAAGCCATATATATGAAACTTAATAATAAAGAAGTGAGGAGAAAGAGAAAGGAAAAAAAAACTATAAATAAAGAGGCCATCAGGCGAATAACCAACACTACATGCCATTAGTGACAACTCCTACCTCTTGGATAACTAGTCATTTAGTAATTGTATGACTTAGAACCTCTCATCTCCATCCTTGATTTTCGATTGGTGATCATCATATTAGCATCATATGTGAAAAAGAATAATGTTGTTATCTTTTGTTATCTATGTGTGTTTGTTCCCTCACACAAGATGAGTAAAAGCTCAAATTCCAATCCCTTTAGTCCCATATCGACTGTGCATTCATATGAATAGTATTTATATTACTTTTTTTCCTCTTGCTTCGTTGAAGTCTTCTGGCCCAATGGGACACACGCGCGTGCCGACGTGGCCGTCTGGCCCGGCTCGATTTTGTTTGGCGCATGCCTACATCTGCGAGCGTCGAATGCCGATTCGATTTCTTCATTGGGTTCGGGTTGACATCCAAAAAATCTTTTTGCAGCTCATTAATTTCTCTTTAATATTTTGAACATCAAGGTTCAATGAACCACATTTTTTTCCATTATTTTTATTTCGAAACATTTGCTTTTAAATCCATTGAATCTTGTCTTTATTTCGTAACGTCTACTTTTAAACCCATTGAATTCTGTCCGTTGGCAATAGGTTTGAGCTCTCTATATATTGTGGCATTCTCAACCTTCTTAGATCACAAAAATCTAAAAAAAAATGCTTCAATTCTGTTCCAACTCAATCTCTCCAAAACTCTCTCATTCTCTTCGTTTCCTTGCTCTGGGCAGAGCTAAGTTCAATGTTACTCTTTCCAAGTTCTGTGCAATGAGGAGCTACCGATAGAGCGGATATTTTACCACTAGGAGTATTCGAAAAAAGTCTGCACGTAGACCCGGATTAACTCTTAGGGCAGTGCTTCGTACGCGGCTTTTCTGGTGGCCGATAACTTTAATTTTTGTTATTTTTGTATACAAATTTCAACGAGGAAAAAGTCAAATATATCCAACAATCTAAGAGTTAATATTGTTAAATATACATTCTATCTTTTCGAATAAATAACTAAATTGTCGCAAAGTTTCTTTCTAACTACTCCACTATTGATAGGATAATAAAATAATTTTCGATTATTAAAGAATTGTTTCAAGCTAATTTTTATTTTCGAACACCATAGTTGTTTCAAGTTATTTTACTGTACTTATTCAAGAATTGTTATTTACAATTATCAAACAATTTCTCTTATCAAAGTACAAATTCTCTTGGTAACAAAAGTGTACTAAATATTTGTAGTAATATACTGTAACAAAAGGTTGCTAATATTTCAATATATTTTCTATCATTAAGTTTAATTTATAATTCTATAAATCTAGTCTACCGTAGTACGTCTAATTTTTCCTACTAAATATGATTTGTTTCTCTCGATGATTATTATTTATATTTGCTAACTCGTTAGAGTTGGTGAATCATTGTAGAATTATGTAACGGATGAGTTCGAGATGTCGTAAACATAACAGCCCAAGTAACATCCTTATATGGTAAAAAGGAGTTGCCCAAATTAAACATTGGAAATACAGTAGGAATTGTTAGATTGTTAGTGCAATCTGACCAAGTAGCAACTTTTGATTTGTGACATTCAATTATGGAGCCCATGAATAGGAGCAAATTTTCTGTAATGTCAACCATAGAATGCATATATTACCACATACATTTTTCAGACAGTGTACTAATATCTTTTAATTAGCTATTCATGTAATTATGCCATTTGATTTTATTTTGTTTTCCAAATCTATCCCAAGTGTCCTTATTGCTAATGTATGATCATGTTTTGTGCCATCTGGATATATCTTTCCATATACTTTTGAAAACACTGCTTCCTATCTCGTTATTTCCAGATTTTTGTTGATGTTGTTGATACAAGTCTGCATAATTAGTAAAAAAAAATTCTTGGGTTCTTCCCATTATTAGCCAAATGCGTAGTCTTATTCTTGAAATTGCATGTTGATAGTGTTGTTTATTCTCGAGGAGGGGAGTATACTGCTAGTTTTCGCATGGCTGAAGGACTATCATATATAATCATGTTTAATTTCCAAAGTGATGCACAAATTAAAGGTAGATAGTGATATGATTCTTCCTATGCAAAATTTTCTTCATCGGTGGGAGAATAAAAAAAGGACAAATTATTAAGTTTTCAAACGTGCAGGAACCATGGTTACCGCTCTTGTATTTAAGGCAATTGTCATGAGTATGATGGTCAAGACAGTAAGTTCATTACTAAACTCTGCATGGCTCAAGTTTACTAGTAGGACTTGGACAAACTAGCTAAAAGCTTAAACCCTTACTCATTGACAATATAGTTTTATTTTTTATTATGATAAACATTCTAATGCATCAGTAATTTAGTTTGAATTCATATATAATGTATATAATATTATGATCCAGAATCAAGTATCAATTTATTTTTGGTTTGCTTTTGGCATAAATATATGTTATTATTATTATTTATTTATTTTTAATTTATTGACTGGAAACTATTATTATTTTTTTGGGTTAAAAAACTACTTGATATTTAATATTTAAATAATAGTGTCATAAAGTTCTTACTATTAAAATTTTGTAGAAGTCTTTGTACAAACATAAAAATTTGTTGATTTTAGTTACTATCTAAACACATTAATAGTGAATCTCATTTATTTCTAGTATTATTGCATTTATAGCAATAATGTCATTGTAACCGTTTGGTTTAAATGAACGGCAAATTTGAATGTGATATTACTTTATACGGTAACTACATTAAATTGTTAATAAGACTTATTTAGTATATTGGGTGTCATGATCTTTAATATATGACAAGTATATTATGAGTTTGAGTTATAACTATTCAAATTTTAACTTTTTTGCATTTGATTTTATTCGGGCTCAAGTAATGCCTTGTGTTTTAGATTTATTTGCACTCATATTGAATTTTAATTCGAAATGGTGATAACTAAGTCTGTCTCATATTTACATCATTGTCACTTTTTACAAAGAATTTGATTGTGTATCTATAAACTTTGTAGATTTATAACTTAAAATAAAATACATGGTATGTATTCATAAAATCGTCTGATTGTGATATAAGTCAGTACAATCCTACTGGTTTGAGATGATTCCATCAAAAATTGCACATAAACTTTGTATATATCAATATCTTTTATATCAGATGATACTGGAAAAATTTGGCCGTTAAATACGTACATTGTTTAGCTTATTCTGGTTAGTATATAAAAAGTGTGTATATTGTCTAACAACTCAATATTGTTTAGTTCAATATATCATCGAGATTTTTGTCATATAATAAATGTTGTCTTCAAAATCTTGCATGATTGAACAATTTTTATTTTCCAATACTATGGTAAAAGTTTGACTTGTAGGAGAATAAATGATAAAAAAAATTTGTATCATTTTTATTAATATGCAAACTAACCTCTATTTCCTTGAAGACAAAAAAACATTATAGATAATTTTAACTATCTATGAAAGAGCAATTTATTAACGGTGACAATAATACAAATTATTTTTGTACTATTAACATAATATTTGTAATGTTATTTCTCTAAGCCAGAAGCATTAGAGATTGTTACTCATTAGAAAAGACTCAAACATGCTAAGGGTGAAGGTAAATAATATAATTTTTTTTGGGTCCATTATCATAAACTTGATATTTGTAAATCTTATTTTCTAAATTTTTTGATATTAATGATTGTTTTATCTCTAAATAATGTATAAAAAATAACATATCTTTTATTTTGTTATTAATAAGTTCTGATCATTTGGAAATGATTATGATATTATACATTATTGTATTAAAGTGATGATATTTTTCCTATGTCGATTTGCATGTTTGAACCTTAGCTGATCATATTTTCATAATATTATAATTTTAAAGTCAGACAAAGAAATCATAATATTTCAGTGACAATATTCAGATTATGTTAGACAAACTTTGTTTTGCATATAATCTATGACATTATAATTCTCCTGATTCGTTCGAAACAATTGAGTCAAAAAATAATAGTTTAATGATATTGCAAATCTAAATAAATCTAATTTTTTAAAAGTAGAGATTAGTTTGGATACAAGCCGAAAGGGTCCTTCTATCAACCAGACGTAAATAGCTCTAAGCGACACGGTACTTAAGCGTCCCGTTGTGAACCTCCGCTAGCTGGGAACCGGCCCCTACAGCTAACCTAAGCTGTTCAAAACTTGATAAAATAAAGATTTGTTAAGGTTGATTAGTATATTCATTCAAAACTATTGATCTGATATAATATTCTTGCAAAACTCTAGATTATCATATTTATAAATATTATTGGTAAAGTTGAATCATCTGGTACCAAGCCCAAAAGTTTACTTAATCTTAATTTATGAGTTTTGGCTCACTATTCTAGGGCTTATATCAGTAATTAGTGAAATTACACATATGTTGAATACAATCTGATGACACAAGTATGATTTAAGAGTAACCCAAACATCTAGCTTAGTCAAACCAAAACTCCTAAATAAATGGACTACTACTAGTTTCATAGAACTTTTAAGTGTTTTCTGCGTCATTATATGACATATTATTCAGATATAAAAACACTAAAGGTTTCACTTGTGGAACAACTTAGATACTCATAATTTGATACGTCCATGTGACAACTATCATAGCTAAAAGTATCAAAGAATCTGAAATGATATATTAAAACATAGCTTATGCCAAAGCTGAATGGCTCAGATATCTTACTATGTATATATCAAATAGATCCAGGCTTATTTTTTATTTACTCTTGTTATGACTTTATGATTGAGTATCAAACATCTTATTACGTACATACATGATCTACATATTTTTGTACCTATCATTTTTATGAATTATGCTAAAAGAATGATCTTGTGTGATTCTAAGATGAACAGGTACATGCAGCTACATTTTAAGCCATTAAAAATGCCTAAAAGGCAAAATATGGTTCTTGACTATAAAAGTCATAAAAGAACTTTATAGATCTCTTGACGAAGAGTCTGTTTACTCTTGACGAAGAGTTTGTCTAGAAAATTAATCCTAGAATCATTGAGGGGGATGGGGTTAAGCCCATAAGTTAGTCACCAGCAGTAGAAATCCAACCGAGTATGACTGGAGATCCCAAGAAGCCGGTTCAATGGATATGAACAAGCTGGACTAGGTGACTATTATGGAATACTGACCCTGAGATTAAATTCTCTTAAAATAAATGCCCAAGAGGCTGTACATGTGTACTCCCTATGGTGATAGTGTTCCAGAGTGATATGGTTAGGGTGAGTTTTAACTCTTAATAAGTCCAAGAATAGTATGCAGGGTTGACTCCTATCACCAAACCAAGAGGACTTACCTATGTGAGAGGTCGTGAAGGCCACAATCACCAAACCATGAGGACTTACCTATGTGAGAGGTCGTGAAGGCCGCAACTATATGACATGACGATCCTAGACAACTCTTATAAATGTAAAAAAGTACGCATGGCCAATCAAACACGCCATCCGATAGACCTAAGAACCTCTAGCATACTATGTGTCCTATTTTTTGAATCTGGTTTAAGAAAACTGATTCAAGGCGTAGTCCATCAAGCTCTTCTTCAGACAAAGACAATAGTCACTACGTGATATTCAAGGCTGTAGTCCATCTCATCTATGCAGAGTATATAACTGTCCAGGAATTCTCTTATTCTTCTCTTATTTTCTTTCCTTCTATTACTTTGCAACTTGACCTTTTAGGGGGGATTGTTAGCTATATGTGTTTGTTCCCTCAAAAAAGATGAGTAAAAGCTCAAATTCGAATCCCTTTAGTCCCACATCAGCTGTGCATTCATATAAATAGTATTTATATTACTTTTCCTCCTCTTGCTTCATTGAAGTCTTGTATGGGTAGCCCAGTGGGCCACACGCGTGTGCCAATGTCGCCGCCCGGCCACACTCGGTTTTGTTTGGCGTGTGCCTACATCTACGAGCGCCGAATGCCTATTCGATTTCTTCATTGGGTTTGGGTTGAGACCCTAAAATCTTTTTGCAGCTTATTAATTTCTCTTTAATATTTTGAACATCCAGGTTCAATGAACCACATTTTTTCTATTATTTTTATTTCAAAATGTCTGCTTTTAAATCGATTGAATCTTGTCTATTCGTAACGTATTCTTTTAAACCCATTGAATTCTTTCTCAACCTTCTTAGATCACGTACAAAAAATATAAAATAAAATACTTAAATTTTGTTCCAACTCGATCTCTCCAAAACTATCTCATTCTCTTGTTTTCTTGCTATGGACAGAGCTAAGTTCAAGTTCACTCTTTCCAAGTGTGCAATGAGAAGATACTGGTAGAGCGGGAGTTTTACCACTAGGATCATTCAGAAAAAGTCTGCACATAGATCCGGATTAACTCTTAGGGTAATGCTTCGTGCATGACTTTTCCAAAGGCCGATAACTTTAATTTTGTTGTTTTTGTTTTCAGATTTCAACAAAAAAAGTCAAATATATCCAACATCTTCTTGCTTTTGCATCATTCTATTTTGCTTGGTAATTTGTGTTAGATAAAATATGCCTAACGACAGTCTATGAGTGTTCAAAGTCTCTTTCTTCATAAACCACTTACTAGTAAATGATAAACACGCAGTAATTTAGTGAAAATATAACTCACATTTTGCATTTGTTGTTTAAGTAGCATTGTTGGTGGTAAGTTCGAGGCCCGGACGATATAAAACACATGAGACGATTGCTTGAGTCCAAAATTTTAAGGATACCAATTTTTTTAATAATATTTAATCAAGTCCGGTTCTGAACAAAAGCTTGGCTGACTCATTTTATATTCTTGTAGTCCTCCTAAAGAATTATTTTTATTATAAGATATTTAAACATCATATAGTAAGATACCAAGAGAAGTCACTTATAAGTTAGACTAAAGAAAAATTTTTAGTGCTGTTTCTGTCAAACTCCTTTACCCTTTCTGCCATTATAATAATCTGACGATGTAGATGTGTAACACCCACTTTTCTAAAATGAGGGTAATTTTGAACCTTTATATAAATTTGTTATTTAATAATATGATTTATGATTTTTAGTGAATTTTTAATTAATTTGAAACTATTTAAATCATTGCTTTATGATTTTGATGTTCTGCTAGTGTAACCCTAGAGACTACATGACCTAGAGACTAACCGTGACCATGGAGACCTAACCATGTGATTAGGATGATTTATTTCTACTTTTGGCATAAGGGTATTTTGGTCATTGTGATTTTTGAGTTATTTTATTATTATTTAATTTGATGATTGTGATTGTTGACTTTTGCTAGTTGAGACTTTAGAGGCTAGCCTAGTGGTTGAACCTAACTATAGAGACCTAACTAGCATGATGGACTTTAGTTTAGACCCTAATATAACTTAAGTTGACTTGGGTTCATGTAGAGAATGGATCTCTTTGGTAGTTGGGCCCTTTAGCTAGAAGGCTTAATCAACTAGATAAGTGACTAGCCCATAGCCCAACCCACATCCTAGAAACCCTAATTCACCTAATGTGGCTGGCCTTAGCAGCCATATAGAGGCCCCCAATCCCCTATATAATGTCTCTTAGCCTCTTGCCTCTTTTAGAAATCCTCTTTGGAAACCCTAATATTTCTTCCCCAAATTGTCAAATCTCACCATTCCTCCACCAAATTGATCCCACTCACTTGCATTTGAAGTCATTTCTGGAGTAGAGGTTGAAGGGAGCTTGCTTGCTAGGATTGGAGCTCTTTTGGCCATTGCTAGTGGAAGAGGACTTCTCATTTTCGGGCTTTTTGATTGAGGTCTACTCTCAATAGGTAAACCCCTCAAATTGATTCAAATCTCAGATTTATTTACATAGTTTTATCCATCTAGGTGTCCCTTAGCTATAGGGTGAGTTTGGTAGGAATTGGTATTGATTTGATGTGCGTATCGGACACATATCAGTGTCCTATGGCACATGTTTGATGAAATGCCACAGTGACTATTTTATTCTTATTTTCTGCAAGCAATTATATGATTTTGTAGCCCTCAGTATGATGATCACAGATTCATGTGTCTGAGCAAGTTTTTGTGCCGTGTCCGTGTCCAAAATGGACACAAACTTGCTCGTTCAAGCCTGCGTGCTGTGTCCTCCTGCTCGAGGCATGTATCGGACACGACACAAAACAAGGAGGGATAAAACTTGAGGGACACGTAGGGGCATTGTCTGCGAATGTGTTCCTAAAGTTTCGTGGCTTCTTGTGTCGTATCGGATACAAAAACGTGTGTGCACGTGTTTTATTCCGTGACTGTGTGCGTGTGTATTCGTGTCTGATACGCGTGTCGTATCGCGCAAATACGTGTCGTGGACATCTCATGTCATTTTGATGGTATAGCCCTACGTGTAGGCTACATGTGGACATGACAACAAGATGTGCCGTGGCTCGTGTCGTATCCACGAGCTCTCGAACCTACCGTACGAGGCTGTCTGTGTGCAGTTTGGGTTTCAGTGTTAATTTGTGTTTGGACACCTCGTATCCAATTTTATGGACACGAGATGACCCCTTGGACACGTGTACATGTCTGACATTTCTGACACACACTAATTTGCTGTTAATTAGGTTTTGCATATGTAATTTAGGGTTTTGCATTCGAGTTTACTAATGTTCTGATACCTGAGTTCTGAACTGAGTTTAAAATGGGATTTAAATGTTTATTTGATGATTTATAGGATATTTAGATGTTTAATTAGATGTAAATTTCTATAATTTATAACTGAGGTATCATGTATTACATCTGGATTTAATGTGGGAGTTCGAATTGGTGGTATTGGAAGGGTTTTGCATTGTTCTGATACCATATATGCATGACTGAGTAAACTTAGGTTTTAATGTTTAATTTGATATGTTTTAGCTGTATTAAAAACTGAGATGCATGTGATGATATCTGGGTCATTGTGTTGGTGTTGATTGGATTTGTTGGTAGGGTTTCGAAATGGTCATTTAGCTATACTCATATGACTGAGTTATTATAACTGAACTTGGGTTATGAGTTGTATTCCTGAGAATGAGGGTTTATTGGCATAACCTGAGTTCTTATAAACCCTCCATATGCTACTATCCATATTACACTAAGCCTTGACACTATATATATATATATATATTATATATATATATATATATATATATATATATATATAGATATGTGAATGATGATAATGAGAATGAATGCATGTGTGTATATATATTGCTACTTGTACTATAGGCAATAGCCATATGTGTCATATATATATACATATAATATATATATATAGATATATATATAGATATATATATATATTATAATATATATATATATATATATATATATATATATATATATATATATATATATATATATATATATATACTATATATATACGATATATTATAAATATAATATAAATATATATATATATATTATATATATATATATATATATATATATATATATATATATATATATATATATATATATATATATATATATACATATATATATATATATATATATATATATATATATATATATGAGAATAAGGGAGGTAGGGTGGCACCTCATGGGAGGGTGTCTACTTGTCACCCCCCCATGCTATCATCAAGCACATGGGTGCATGATGATAGCATGTGGGGGGTGACAAGTAGACACCCTCCATAGGGTGGCACCTCACCTCCCTCATCCTCTCTCTCTCTCTCTCTCTATATATATATATATATATTTTTTTTTTTTTTTATATATATATATATTATATATATATATATATATATATATATATATATATATATATATATATATATATATATATATATATATATATATATATATATATATATATTGTAACACCCTGTTTCTGAAATTTTGGGGATTTTTGAAAAATTACTATTTTTATTATTTATTAGTGGTATTTTATTCATGGTATGATTTTCTGGTGATTTTAGTTAAGTTAAACCATTTCTAAAGTCATGCTAAGTCATGACTTATGACTTTGTGATTTTGGTTAGTATAACTTAGTGTAAACCCTAGTTTTCTCTAACCTAGAAGTTGCCATGACCATGAGAACTTGACCATAGGCTTAGAATATCATTTTAGTGATTTTTAGCCTAAGGGGTATTTTGGTAATTTTCTAGGAATTAAGTAGGATTAGTGAGATTTTACTATTCATGGACTTTTGATTAGTGACTTGATAATCCCTAACCTAGTTACCCTAATCTAGAGGTTAGTTCCAAACCTAGAAACTAAGAGGATTAGATATTTCATGGTAGTCAAAGCTATACAAATATCTAGATATTTACTTATTGATATTTTGCTTGATTTATGCAAAATATCTTAAACCCTTTACAAAAGTCTTTAGCTTAGCCATGAAGCTTTGAACCCCCCCATGCTTGTGGCCGGCCAAGACACCCCCATGACACCCCCTTGCCCCCCCCCCCTCTCTCCTATATAGCTAACACTTAGTTCACATTCCCATGGTTTCATGAAAAATCAAAACTAAGAAAAACCCAAGAACCCTTCCACTCTTTTGACCATAACTTTCTCATTTCTCAAGATTTGAACCTCTAGTTTTCTCCATTAGGTCACCTACAATCTAAGGGAGCCTAGGGAAGTGAGCTACTTAAGTTTCACCAAGGAAGGACAAGTTGAGGCTAGAGGATACACACCCTCATTTAGTGGAAATTCAAGACTTGCACACATAGAGGTAAATATATCTAAACCTAGTTAATATACTGTTTTTTCTTCATTATTGCATGCATATAGTTATAACCTAGCTGTGGGTAAGGTTTGGTGAAATCTAGAAATTGTTTGGTGTCGTATCGGACACGTATCCTACATATAAAAATCCTAATTATGCTCACTGTTTTTGTTCACTGTCATAGTGTAAATATACACTGTTTTCCAAAACTTTTTGAACCAAAACCTAGCCTAGCTAACCCTAAACCTAACCCTAAAACACTGAGCACAAATTGGGTTGTGTCGTGTCCAAAATCTGGACACGAAGCTCTCAGTTTCACACACTGGACACAGTGCACAGTACACTGTAAATGTGCCCTGCTACCACCCCCTTGGTTCTCCCTGCACAAGACACTAGGACACAAGAAAATTTGTGGACACGAGGGGGCAATGTCTGCGCACATGCCCCCAAAATTTGGTGTCGCCTCGTGTCGTGTCGAGTGAGAAAAGTCACTCACACTGGACACGGGCTGACAGTGCACACACGCACAGAGCCAACTTTGAGCGTGTCGTGTCGCATGGACACGACACTAGGGTGTCTCGTAGTGACACGGGCATGAAGCCCTATTCGTGGCGTACACGTGGACACGAGCACGTGGTGCTTTGTGTCCTGTGTCGCGAGCACGAGACGTGTGCATCTCTGCACGACGCGGTCCAAACCGCACGTATCAGTCGAGTTTCCTCGACTGATACGGGTCTCGTGTCGACCCTATACGACACGTGGACACATAACAGAGTCTCCATCGTGTAGCCCTATGTGTGGGATACACGTGTGTGTGTCCACGAGTCGTGTCGTGTCTCGTGGTGTGTCCACGAGACACATGAACACGTGCACGACGCTGTGCACTGTGTTCGTGTATCAGTGTTTACCCGAGTCGTGTTTTTGCGTGTTTGGACACGTGAAACTGTGTCGTGGTGTCGTGTCAGTGACCTAGGACACTAGTGTATGTGTGGGGCTTTAATTACCAACCGCTAGTGTCGAGTCTTAGCTTGGTTTCGTATGTAAAATCGAGTTTTCCCTAGTTACCTATACACAGTCCAGTATTTCCAGATTTAGGATTAATTTCCAGTTTTCCAATTTTGAATTTCAAATCTATTTTCATTATGATTTATGCATGTATTAGTATGATTTAAGTGTATATATATGTAGTATATATGTATGTATGTGTGTAGGTGGGTTTTTAGAGTGTATACATGTATATACATGTATGTATATATGTGACTGTGTGTGTGTGTGTATGGGCTGGATTTTGGTTCCAGTAATCCTGGAACCCCCCCTTGCTGTGCAGTGACTCTTCTCTCCCTCTCTCACTGTCTCTCTCTCATTCTCAGTCTCTCATTCTGTCTCTCTCTTTCCCTGTCTCTCTCTCTATATATATAGTAATATATATAAGTTATATATATAAATATGTATATATATATATATATTGATATATATAAATATATATTGTATTAGATTATACATGGTATTATGTATATATATATATATGTGAGTGTGGGTTGTATTATATAGAGTATTACATATTGGTATTGGGTAGTAGATAGATAGTGTATGTCTATATATATATATATATATATATATATATATATATATATATAGTATGACTTCTAGTATAGGTTTATATAGAAACCTAAACACTAGCCTATGGCCAAGATTATTAGCCTATGGTTTGGGGCTAACCCTAATGGACTAAAACCCAACTTGTTGACCCTTGTTGACTAAGGGTTGACCAAAGTCAACCTTAGGTCAAGGTTGACCTAGTTAACCTAAAAATGACTAGTTTAACTAGTCTGACCTAATTACCTTATTGACTGGTCCTTGTTTGACCTAATTACCTTACTGACTGGTCTTTGTTTGACCCAAAACCTTAGTTGGTCTAAGTTTGACCTAGACTTGACCCAGATTGATCATGTTGACTAGTATTTGACTTGTTTGACCTTGTTTGACTTAGTATGACTTCCTGTGACCTAGTTTAACTATTAGAGTTGACCCAGAGTTGACTTTTGACCAGATTGACCTAGAATCATGTAGTATGCATTGTACACTCTATTTTTACCATTGTGGATACATTGTGACTTGTATTGCTCTGATTAGGAGCCATACACCTCTCCTCAGATAATATATCTTCTTCAGACATTCAGTTATCAGGCGAGTACATTCTCTGACCGTTTCATATTTGCCAGGATTTATATTCTTGCTCTAGCTTACTTTACTTGATGCTGACACGATTGTTATCACGGATTGGTACTATATGGATCTTTTCATGAGATGTTATCCCCCTCGGGAGCATCAGGTACTTTTGTCATGTGTGTTTCACTTACATCATGTATCTCATGCTTCTATTTTCATGTATCTTCATGTATCAGCTAGTGACTCATGTACTCTCATGATCACCGAGCCTCCATGAATCTTCATGAATCACTCACGTATCACCCAATTATGGGCTTACCACGAATCTTAACATAACCTGAATGGATCCTTGTGTATTGATTGGGGATGGGGGAGTGGAAATAGTCATGTGGATATTACCCCAGTAGCTGTAGTCATGAATCACTTCTAGCTGTAATCATGAATCTCCTATGCCATTTCACATGTCTATATTTTACTCTGACTCACTAGACACTGCTAGTTCTCTATATACAGTAGATATTTCCTTTACAGCTATCACTTTTGCTACATGTATCTTCCTTCAGCAGTTCCTGTATTTTACTCTATTGCATGCTTTATATCTCCTATCATTCTATGCACTGCGTGAGATGTATTGTGCTCGTTCCCGTCCTGATTGGACCTGTTGAAAATATTACAGAGGATGAGGAGGGTGTCTACCTATTATGGAGCAGGACTAGATGATACTTATGTTGTGGACCCTCAGCAGGATCCACCTGCAGCTGAGGATGTTGTTCCAGTAGTCTAGACCAGTTTAGCCTAGGCAGTCTTTTCTATATTTACTTTTGTCTCACATCTGAGTTGTATTTTGAGATGTTGAGTTATGTATAGACTCTTAGTCTTGTATTATGAGTTGACATTCTGGATGTTATGTATCTTAGACACTTAGTCTTATTTCATCTATGCTATGGTTCTCTTTGAGTTACTATCTATCTTCTGTCTTTCGTTCTTCTACCCTAGATGTGATTGAGATGTATATTGTTATGTCACCTCCATTCGGAGAGTATAAACTGTACAGGTACTTTGGTATTGTTAGATGATTGACCTAGGACAGCGTTCTACCGCCGACACTGCGGCGTAGGCTGGCGTTGTTACGTTCTCGTACCCTAACAGTGGGTGCGGGTCGTGACACGTTTTTAGTGGTGGCCCATGCAGGTCGAGTTTATGTAGTGGTATTCGAACTAGAGTATCACTACAGCCTGCGATAGGATTTGAGGAATAGGCTTAGAGAGTGGATACTCAATCACTGCTAGGATACTTTGAGAGATTCCTGGGATGACCCTTGAGAATCTCATTTGAAATTACGATTTAAACTCCTTTTCCCTTGATTGAATTTGGTTTTGGAGGATTCACTGTAGAACTTTGAATCCTGGTATTAGTTGATGATTTTAAAAATTTTGTAGTTGTTGATTTTAATTTCTTAGTGTTAGATTAATATCTTTTATTTTTTTGGGTACTCAATCACAATTATGAGAAAACTCTTATCTGTTTCTTGCCATCTAATCCTCTTGCTAATTGTCTTTCATTGAAATGAACTGTCCTCTCTATTTTGCACCTTGCTTAGACTCTTTCTACCAATCTATGTGACTGTATCCCAAACCTGACTTACTCGACATTTCCTCAAATCAAGACTTTATTGAGACCTTCTAACCTTGACCCTTGATTGATCGAACCCTAACTATATTCATCTACTAGCCTACCTTCATATAGGTATTCCATGTCCCACTAAAATCTGTCTCCTTGTACTCTATTTTCTTGACATAATTTTCTGGTCAAATGGCTAAACTATAACCTCTACCATGATACTAAATTAATTCTTATTTCAATTAGAGATCCACCTTGGCTAAATTCTTTCGACCTGGCATGTGATGGTATTCTGCTTGAACCCTCAAATACTTAACCTTGTACCTTACCTTGAATGCTTGACCCGATTGGTTAAGAATCTTGGACTATGTCTCTTCCTTCATCATTTCACCCTTACTTATATCTTATGCTATAAATTTATCCTTAAGTTTTACAAGCTTATCCTTTTCGAGCTTGATCATGGTATATTTTATTGGGTGTACACCCTCTAACATATTATCTAATCAGAACCGGCGCATGATGGTCTGATCAACCTATTGCATTTTTGGTTCACTTTTCATATATTAATCTACGTGGATGGAGACAGTTAAACTTGCCCTAGAATCTTGTCCGCAACAGCCTTGACAATTCTCCTTGGAATTATTTTATCACCTATGAACCTCGTATTCATATCTAGTTGGATTAAATTTAATCATGACCTGGATCTTCATCATTGGATGCTCGTGCTCATACTTGATTTCATTGATTTCCCATCTTGCCCAAATCCCAGTTTATCTTGAAATTGATCAACTTAGATCATGTCAAGACAAAAATCTATTTGTGATTGTTGTACCTAAATTTTCAATTTTCTTTTTATGGAATGGTAACTTTAATGATTTCTTACTTGTTAATGACCTATTTTCATATAGGATGGTAGACGACCCTATAGCCTTGATGATTGTTGTTCCCTTACCTTCCCAATTAGGACATCCTAGATTGCTTGTACGTTTGATACCATAGGACAGTATCTAGTGCATCTAGATGAGACCACAGACTGTTCCATTTAACCTGTTCCCCTGGTACTACTATTGCACCACAATTTCTGGCTTAATTTAGACCATAGACCTTTCCCACTCTAAATTATGATCATCATAGGTACATTACCGTGACTTTTAAATTTGGAACACAAGACTAGTTATTTTCTCAAAACTGACTTCACATACCTGACCTAGACATGACATACTACACCCATGACCTTAGTGTCCCACTCAGGCATACCATTGTGTGCTTCATTTGCTTAGTACGATTTTCCTGACCCAAGACTCCATCTTGATTTACCCCATGGGTTACTTTTGATTTCGATTTGATTTCAGGACACCCTATGACCTAAAACTGTTAGCCAATTTTTGGACATGACCCAGTATAGGTCTACTACCCATATTTTGCTTGTTGACCATGTATGTTGCCTAGGTAGTGGCTTCGTCCTTGATTATTGGAGGTTGACCTAGAAGGAGTACGACCATCTAAACGAGGACGAAATTATTTTAAGGTGGGTAGACTTGTAACACCCTGTTTCTGAAAATTTGGGGATTTTTGAAAAATTACTATTTTATTATTTATTAGTGGTATTTTAGTCATGGTATGATTTTCTGGTGATTTTAGTTAAGTTAAACCATTTCTAAAGTCATGCTAAGTCATGACTTATGACTTTGTGATTTTGGTTGGTATAACTTAGTGTAAACCCTAGTTTTCTCTAACCTAGAAGTTGCCATGACCATGAGAACTTGACCATAGGCTTAGAATATCATTTTAGTGATTTTTAGCCTAAGGGGTATTTTGGTAATTTTCTAGGAATTAAGTAGGATTAGTGAGATTTTACTATTCATGGACTTTTGATTAGTGACTTGATAATCCCTAACCTAGTTACCCTAATCTAGAGGTTAGTTCCTAACCTAGAAACTAAGAGGATTAGATATTTCATGGTAGTCAAAGCTATACAAATATCTAGATATTTACTTATTGATATTTGCTTGATTTATGCAAAATATCTTAAACCCTTTACAAAAGTCTTTAGCTTAGCCATGAAGCTTTGAACCCCCCCCCATGCTTGTGGCCGGCCAAGACACCCCCATGACACCCCCTTGCCCCCCCTCTCTCCTATATAGCTAACACTTAGTTCACATTCCCATGGTTTCATGAAAAATCAAAACTAAGAAAAACCCAAGAACCCTTCCACTCTTTTGACCATAACTTTCTCATTTCTCAAGCTTTGAACCTCTAGTTTTCTCCATTAGGTCACCTACAATCTAAGGGAGCCTAGGGAAGTGAGCTACTTAAGTTTCACCAAGGAAGGACAAGTTGAGGCTAGAGGATACACACCCTCATTTAGTGGAAATTCAAGACTTGTACACATAGAGGTAAATATATCTAAACCTAGTTAATATACTGTTTTTTCTTCATTATTGCATGCATATAGTTATAACCTAGCTGTGGGTAAGGTTTGGTGAAATCTAGAAATTGTTTGGTGTCGGACACGTATCCTACATATAAAAACCCTAATTATGCTCACTGTTTTTGTTCACTGTCATAGTGTAAATACACACTGTTTTCCAAAACTTTTTGAACCAAAACCTAGCCTAGCTAACCCTAAACCTAACCCTAAAACACTGAGCACAAATTGGGTTGTGTCATGTCCAAAATCTGGACACGAAGCTCTCAGTTTCACACACTGGACACAGTGCACAGTACACTGTAAATGTGCCCTGCTACCACCCCCTTGGTTCTCCCTGCACAAGACACTAGGACACGAGAAAATTTGTGGACACGAGGAGGCAATGTCTGCGCACATGCCCCCAAAATTTAGTGTCGCCTCGTGTCGTGTCGAGTGAGAAAAGTCACTCACACTGGACACGGGCTGACAGTGCACACACGCACAGAGCCAACTTTGAGCGTGTCGTGTCGCATGGACACGACACTAGGGTGTCTCGTAGTGACACGGGCATGAAGCCCTATTCGTGGCGTACACGTGCGAGAACGTGGTGCTTCGTGTCCTGTGTCGCGAGCACGAGACGTGTGCATCTCTGCACGACGCGGTCCAAACCCCACGTATCAGTCGAGTTTCCTCGACTGATACCGGTCTCGTGTCGACCCTATACGACACGTGGACACATAACAGAGTGTCCATCGTGTAGCCCTATGTGTGGGCTACACGTGTGTGTGTCCACGAGTCGTGTCGTGTCTCGTGGTGTGTCCACGAGACACATGAACACGTGCACGACGCTGTGCACTGTGTTCGTGTATCAGTGTTTACCCGAGTCGTGTTTTTGCGTGTTTGGACACGTGAAACTGTGTCGTGGTGTCGTGTCAGTGACCTAGGACACTAGTGTATGTGTGGGGCTTTAATTACCAACCGCTAGTGTCGAGTCTTAGCTTGGTTTCGTATGTAAAATCGAGTTTTCCCTAGTTACCTATACACAGTCCAGTATTTCCAGATTTAGGATTAATTTCCAGTTTTCCAATTTTGAATTTTGCATGTATTAGTATGATTTAAGTGTATATATATGTAGTATATATGGATGTATGTGTGTAGGTGGGTTTTAGAGTGTATACATGTATATACATGTGTATATACATGTATGTATATAAGTGACTGTGTGTGTGTGTGTAGGGGCTGGATTTTGGTTCCAGTAATCCTGGAACCCCCCTTGCTGTGCAGTGACTCTTCTCTCCCTCTCGTCACTGTCTCTCTCTCATTCTCAGTCTCTCATGTCTGTCTCTCTCTTTCCCTTTGTCTCTCTCTATATATATATAGTAATATATATAAGTTATATATATAAATATGTATATATATATATATATATATATATTTTTTTTTATATATATATATGTATATATATATATTATAATTATATATATATTGATATATATATATATATATATATCATATATATATATTAAAAATATATATATATATATATATATATATATATTATATATATATATATATATATATATATATATATATATATTAGATTATACATGGTATTATGTATATATATATGTGAGTGTGGGTTGTATTATATAGAGTATTACATATTGGTATTGGGTAGTAGATAGATAGTGTATGTCTATATATATATATATATATATATATATATATATATATATATATATATATATATATATATATATATAGTATGACTTCTAGTATAGGTTTATATAGAAACCTAAACACTAGCCTATGGCCAAGATTATTAGCCTATGGTTTGGGGCTAACCCTAATGGACTAAAACCCAACTTGTTGACCCTTGTTGACTAAGGGTTGACCAAAGTCAACCTTAGGTCAAGGTTGACCTAGTTAACCTAAAAATAACTAGTTTAACTAGTCTGACCTAATTACCTTATGACTGGTCCTTGTTTGACCTAATTACCTTACTGACTGGTCTTTGTTTGACCCAAACCTTAGTTGGTCTAAGTTTGACCTAGACTTGACCCAGATTGATCATGTTGACTAGTATTTGACTTGTTTTGTTTGACTTAGTATGACTTCCTGTGACCTAGTTTAACTATTAGAGTTGACCCAGAGTTGACTTTTGACCAGATTGACCTAGAATCATGTAGTATGCATTGTACACTCTATTTTTACCATTGTGGATACATTGTGACTTGTATTGCTCTGATTAGGAGCCATACACCTCTCCTCAGATAGTATATCTTCTTCAGACATTCAGTTATCAGGCGAGTACATTCTCTGACCGTTTCATATTTGCCAGGATTTATATTCTTGCTCTAGCTTACTTTACTTGATGCTGACATGTTTGTTATCACGGATTGGTACTATATGGATCTTTTCATGAGATGTTATCCCCCTCGGGAGCATCAGGTACTTTTGTCATGTGTGTTTCACTTACATCATGTATCTCATGCTTCTATTTTCATGTATCTTCATGTATCAGCTAGTGACTCATGTACTCTCATGATCACCGAGCCTCCATGAATCTTCATGAATCACTCACGTATCACCCAATTCGAATCTTAACATAACCTGAATGGATCCTTGTGTATTGATTGGGGATGGGGGAGTGGAAATAGTCATGTGGATATTACCCCAGTAGCTGTAGTCATGAATCACTTCTAGCTGTAATCATGAATCTCCTATGCTATTTCACATGTCTATATTTTACTCTGACTCACTAGACACTGCTAGTTCTCTATATACAGTAGATATTTCCTTTACAGCTATCTCTTTTGCTACATGTATCTTCCTTCAGCAGTTCCTGTATTTTACTCTATTGCATGCTTTATATCTCCTATCATTCTATGCACTGCGTGAGATGTATTGTGCTCGTTTCCGTCCTGATTGGACCTGTTGAAAATATTACAGAGGATGAGGAGGAGGCCCTGGTGTCTACCTATTATGGAGCAGGACTAGATGATACTTATGTTGTGGACCCTCAGCAGGATCCACCTGCAGCTGAGAATGTTGTTCCAGTAGTCTAGACCAGTTTAGCCTAGGCAGTCTTTTCTATATTTACTTTTGTCTCACATCTGAGTTGTATTTTGAGATGTTAGTTATGTATAGACTCTAGTCTTGTATATGAGTTGACATTCTGGATGTTAGTATCTTAGACACTTCTTATTTCATCTATGCTATGGTTCTCTTTGAGTTACTATCTATCTTCTGTCTTTCGTTCTTCTACCCTAGATGTGATTGAGATGTATATTGTTATGTCCCCTCCATTCGGAGTATAAACTGTCAGTACTTTGGGATTGTAGATGATTGACCTAGGACAAGCGTTCTACCGCCGACACTGCGACGTAGGCTGGGCATTGTTACGTTCTCGTACCCTAACAGTGGGTACGGGTCGTGACATATAATATCTATATATATAATATTATATATATATATATATATAATATATATATATATATATATATATATATATATATTATATACCTTGGTATTTACTATTGTATTTTGCTTGTGGTTGGTTTTGATTGCATAGACTAGGCTTGGTTAGGCCTAGATTGACTTGTTAGACTAGATTAGACCTAGAATAGCTTGGTTGACCTAGTTTGACTAGTATTGTTAACTAGAGTTAACCAAAGTTGACTTTAGTTTAGAATGACCTAGAATCATGTAGAATGCATTGTAATCTACAATTTACTTAATTGGACATGTTGTGACCTATGTTGCTCTAAATAGGATAAATTTACTCTAATCTGGACATCTATTCTCATCGGACATACAGATATCAGGCGAGTACATTCTTTTATCATTTCATACTTGTTAGTACTATATGGATCTTTACATTAAGATGTTATCACACCCGGAGCATCGAATACTTTATGTCATGTGCGTTTCACTTACATTATGTACTCCTGTTCTTTATCATTCATGTATACTCTTGTATTTATGTACTCTCATGTTCACAGAGCCCTCATGTATAACTTTATGTGCACTCATTTATGAGCCCCATGTGAAGTCATGTACAATAACATAACCTGTCTAGATCGTTGTGTATGATTGGGGTACGGGGGAGTAGAAATAGTCATATGAAAAATTCCAAGTAGTGTAATTATGTACAACTCAGTCGTGTAATCATGTATTGATCAAGCCATTCACATGCCTATCTTGTACTCTAAACCACTAGTCACTTGTAGATCTTTACTTATAGTAGATATTTTTGGTACAATTATCTCTCTTTCTTTTTTATGTACATTTCTTTCAGCGATTCATGTATCTTATTCTATTGTATGCTTTATATTCCTATCATGATATGAACTGTTGAGGTTTTGTGCTCGTTCTTGTCCTGACCGACTTGTTAAAAATATTACAAAGGATGATGAGGACCTTTGTCTACCTATTATGGAGCTGCCATAGATGACACCAGGTGACTACTTGGAACTTCAGCAGGATCCATCAGCAGTAGGGATGTCACCCATATAGTCTAGGCTAGTTAGCTAGGCTTCTATCTTATTTGTTACTTGTCTTATTTGAGACATTGATGTATATTTGGGATCTTGTTGTTGTTCTGGAGTTGTTGTGGAGATGTTATCTTAGACACTTAGACTTCTTCTCCTGTGTTGTACATTTGGTGATCTTCATTATTTAATCTTATCTATCTTATCGTACTTCTACCTTAATTATGATTGAGTTGTACATTTATGTATTTCCTCCGATTGGAGAGTATACCACTGTACAGGTATCTTATATTGTTAGATGCATGTGACCTAGGACAACGTTCTACCATCGATACTGCGGCGTAGGTTGGACGCACCCACTTCTCGTACCCCTACACTGGATGCGGGTCATGACACATTTTTAGTGGTGGCCCATGTAGGTCGAGATTCGCATTAATACTGTAACGTTCGTATTTTGGAATGCGTATTTTAATTAGCATATAGTATTTTGGACCTGTATTTTATTTTCTCAATTATGGCCTGTAAGTGTTTTGGCTTAACTTGCGGATTTTGGTTTTCTCGTAAATGGGTTTTGGACCTGCTTGGTTTTATTTTGTGGAGAAAGAATTGGTTTGGTTTGGTTTGTATGCTTAGAACACCCTAGTTAATCTCTACCCTCAACACAACATACCCTCCCTCATTAAACCCTACCTAACTTTCTCTCTCCTCATAACTTCCATTTAATTTTTTCATCTTCTTCTTCCTTCCTCCACACAACACCACACCATAGGCAAGTGCACCTTGCCACCAAATAAGCACCCCATTTTATTTGTCCATTAGCTAGATTAGGCCCATGGTGAACACATTAGAACTTGGTATTTTTGATTTGGAGCTTCTATTTTTCTAGATCTAAGTTTTTTACTATTTTTTGGATTTTTTAGTTTTTGATCTATAAACTTAGATTTTTTCTTGTTTTTAGGCTTTCATGTGGAAGAGAATTCAATTTTACACAATTAGAACTTTTGATTTGGCCAAGTTATGAAGATTTGAAATTTTGGTGTTCTTGAGTTATCTCTCGGCCTGATGGAGAAGATGACCCTCGGCCAGCGCTCTTTAGCGCAAGGCCATGCGCAGTTCAACTGTGCGCAGTTCATCTGTGCGCAGTTCATCTCTGCGCAGTTCAACTGTGCGCAGTTCATCTGTGCGCAGTTCATTCCCTGTGCAGTTCAACTGTACGCAGTTCATCTGTGCGCAGTTCATTTCATGCGCAGTTCATCTGTGCGCAGTTCAACTGTGCTCAGTTCAACTGTGCGCAGTTCATTTCATGCGCAGTTTATCTGTACGCAGTTTAACTGTACGTAGTTCAACTGTGCGCAGTTCATTTCATGCGCAGTTCATCTGTGCGCAGTTCACTCATGCGCAGTTCATTTCCTGCGCAGTTCAACTCATGCGCATTCATTTCCTGCGCAATTTACTCATGATGGTTTGGTTTTATTCCTTGGACTTGGCTTCTTTTTTGTGGATTGGAGTCTTGAGATCTTGTTCCAACAACACGACTGTCTCGACCCAACACGACCGGGCACGGTTTTTTGGTGTTTTGCTTATAACTAGTACGGTTTTTTGTGATTCTGTGAGTATGATTCTAGTACTTTTGATCTTCTTGATAGTGACCCGATGGGGTACGCTCTTAACTTTTAACCTGTAATTCATGATTAATCTTGATACGGATAACTTGATAGTGGCCCGTGGCGGCGCACTCCTGACTTGTAACTGTAAACCTGTAACTTGTAACTTGACTTGACTTGACGCTGTTGCGATGGCTAACTTGACTCATATAACCAACTCTGACTTCGTGGGCGTTCATTCTTACTGCTTTGTGCAATCCACTTGTCTTGTCTCGCATCAGGTCTAGGACGTGACTTCTTGGTTTCCACGATCAGGGATTCATACTAACTATAGATAGGCTAATGACTAGATCAAACTATAGTTCATGGAGAATTTCCAGTCACAGGCGATCTCGTTATCTGGGCGCTTTAAATGGACTTGTAGCCTGCCGACGAGTAGGGCACATTTCCAGCACCCTGTCATGTGTTGCAC
>JANAVB010025917.1:0-40302 GCA_029216955.1 Iris pallida
CGACCCCCCCACTCCTCCCCCCCTCCGGCCCCAAAACACAAAATTAGAGAAAATTAGAGAGAGAGAGAGAGAGAGAGAGACCTGGTAGAGAGAGAGAGAGAGCCGCGAAAGAGAGAGAGAGAGAGAGCCGCGCGCGAGAGAGGGAGAGCGAGAGAGAGAGAGAGAGAGTTTTGGGGGGAATGAAAAATTCCCCCCCGTCGGTTCAATTTAAGTTAGGGCACAGAATCTAGCGACGGAATAGCGACGGAATAAATTAGTCGCTAAACCGTCGCCAATTAATAGGTGTTTTCCGACGGCTATATCCGTCGCTAGGTAGTCGCCAAAGTTCCCGCCAATGTTATAAAGATTTTGCCGCCAACATTTGCGACGAATAAGCGACGAAAAATAATCCGTCGCTAATGTTCGTCGACTTAGCGACGGAAACCCGACAAAGTTTTACATTTAAAATTGAAAAAAATTATGTTGTGTTGTCTGTCGCTAATCCGTCGCTAAGATGTCGGAAATTGGTCGCTATTAGCGACGGAATCCTTCCGTCGCTAAAAGTCCGTCGGTTAAAGTGGGGTATTTTAGTAGTGTTGCTTTGTACTCAATAGAGTTCTAATTCGACCCAAATCGAAGAAGACTCCATTTGAGTTATGGTTTGATAGAATTCCATCTGTTTCATACTTTAGAATATTTGGCTGTAAATGTTTTATTCTTAATACAAAAGACAATTTGGGAAAATTTAATGAAAAGGTCGATGAAGGTACATTTTTAGGTTATGCGGCCAAGAGCAAAGGATACAGAGTCTTCAACAAAAGAACCATGATCATCAAAGAGTCAATCAACGTCACTTTGATGAACTAAATCAGATGACGATCGATGACAATGACGAAGATCCAACTGTACCAAGCTCAACATCAGCTGATCCTCAACCAAGCTCTGCACTAGCTGAACCTCCTAGAGAAGATCCAGGAACCAGCTATCTTCAGAATCTTCCAAAAAGGTTGAAATTTATAGCTGATCATCTAAAAGATTTGGTAATTGGTGATATTACCAAAGGAGTAAGTACTCGTACATCCTGTAGAGATATTGTTTCTAGTGTTGCATTTATTTCACAGCTAGAACCCAAAACTATTGATGAAGCATGTAGTGATAGCTTTTGGATAGATGCTATACAAGAGGAATTAAACCAATTTGAATGGAATCAAGTTTGGGAACTTGTTCCCAGGCCTATTGATCATCCGGTCATTGGCACCCGTTGGATATTCTGAAATAAATTAAATAAGAATGGTTTAGTGACTCGTAATAAGGCTCGACTCGTAGCTCAAGGATACAATCAAGAAGAAGGTATCGACTACGATGAGACTTATGCCCCAGTTGCGAGATTAGAATCCATTCGCATGTTATGTGCATTTGCATGTTTTCATGATTTCAAACTATTTCAAATGGATGTCAAGAGTGCTTTTTTAAATAATTTTATAAAAGAAGAAGTTTTTGTAGCACAACCTCCAGGTTTCACGGATTTCAAAACCTTGATCATGTTTTCAAGTTGAAGAAAGCCTTATACGGTTTAAAATAAGCCCCTCGTGCCTGGTATGATCGTTTAAGCTCTTTTCTACTTGACAACGGTTTTTCAAAAGGCAAGGTTGACACTACACTGTTTATTAAGTCTTTTAATGGCAAACTTCTTTTAATTCAAATCTATGTTGATGATATTATATTTGGATCTACTGATGAATCTCTGTGTCAAGAATTTTCTAAGTGTATACAGAATGAGTTTGAGATGAGCATGATGGGAGAGCTGAAATTCTTTCTCGGATTGCAAATCAAACAAACTGATAATGGGACATTTATAAATCAAGCCAAGTACACAAAAGACCTGCTAAAGAAGTTTGATCTGGACAATGTCAAACCTATTGGCACTCCAATGGCAACTTCAACAAAGCTTGATTCAGATGAACAAGGCAAGCCAGTCGACATACGTAAGTATCAAGGTATGATTGGTAGTTTACTTTATTTAACTGCAAGTCGTCCAGATATAATGTTTAGTGTTTGCCTGTGTGCACGTTTTCAAGCTAATCCAAAGGAATCACATCTGTCCGCAGTTAAGCGTATCTTCCGATACCTTAAAGGCACTTCTTCTGTTGGCTTGTGGTATCCCAAAACTAAGTCCTTTGACCTTATTGGTTATTCGGATGCAGATTTTGCTGGATGCAAAGTTGATAGAAAAAGTACCAGTTGCACATGTTATTTCTTAGGCAAGGCTTTAGTCTCATGGTTTAGTAAAAAACAAAATTCTGTAGCCCTATCAACAACAGAGGCTGAGTACATCGCCGCAGGACGTTGTTGTGCTCAGATTTTGTGGATGAACAAACCCTAGAAGACTATGATTTATTTTACACACATATTCCCATTTTCTGTGATAATAAGAGCACTATTAATTTGACTAAGAATCCAGTATGTCACTCTCGTACTAAACATATCGAGATTCGACATCACTTTCTTAGAGATCATCATCTAAATGGAGATATAAACCTTGTGTACATAGATACTGAAAATCAACTAGCTGACATCTTCACTAAACCTCTAGCGGAAGATCGTTTCAATTATTTACGTCAAAAATTAGGAATTTTGGACGTCAATATATATTAATTTTGTTTTATGATTATATCATTATGCAAAAACTGTGTTAGAGACAAGCCAATAAAGAGTCTGTCTGTCACCACAACTATGGTTGAAGCGAAGCGGTACTTAAGAGTTCTCCGGTGAACCCGCCAGCTGGGACAGTACTCCTACAGCTAATCTGAAACAGTCGCTGTGTAACGACATTTAATCTATAAAATAATATTAATTATGTTAATTGAAGTTGAAATGACTAATCTTTGAATTAAATATTTGAAATGAGACAATGAAAAGAATGGCTAAAATCAACTTTAAAGAACCCTAGACGAATTCGGCCAGAGCTCTGACCGAATTCGGCCCGAGTTCGGTTGAGGGTATCAAGTTATATACAGAACCCGAGCAGCCCTTCTTCTTCATTGCTTCCAAACTATTCACAACAGCAGCAGCAGCCGCGAAGGAGCCCCGAACCCTAGCTTTTCACCGCCCTCTATCTTCTAATCCAAGTGGTGAAATCCATCCAAAATTTGGATTCGTGCGGAGTTCGCCGTTCTCTTCGACATACTTTGATTTCGGGAGGTATAACCCCATCTTTCTCCACTTTTCAATTAGTGCATTTTTATTTCAATTTGCACAAATGACACCCAAATTTAATCCATCAAAGAGGAAGAAGACGAACCCTAGTGAGGAAGGGTCATCTTCGCATCCGCATACAGATTCCCTCTTCTCGCCGGTCCAAACAAGCGACGGTGCGTTCGACCGGTTTTTCTTTCAAACGCTAGATCAAGCCCTACTGTGGTATGGAGACTTCTCCATGAGATCCATATGCACAGGCGCTCCAGTCAAATAGACTGTATTTCCTGATCATCGTCATTTCTTTGAGGCATTAGGGTTACATCTTTTTGTTAAAATCTGCTTCCCTATAGCAACTAATGCCATTAGATTATTTTATTGTAATCTCATATTAAACACTTTTGATGTGAGCACTCGTGTTGGAGGTATTAATATCAATTTCAATGATGACCTCTTAGCGGAGATCCTTGGTATCCCTAACGAAGGTGAACCGCTAGTTGATATCACTGAATTTGATTTTCCCGAAGGCACGACACTCGCCAGTTTCAAAGCGGAACTCTGTGCACCTGATAGAGTACGCTTTGGAAAGTTCAAGGCTAACAACCTGAACTTGTTGAACTATGAATTGCATCGTATCATCTATTCCACTATCCTTCCAAAATCTACTTCAAAGGATGATGTGACTTCTCTTGAGCTGTCCGCCATGTACCACATTCTTAAGGGGATTCCATTTTTTGCCCCTAAGACCATGATTCAGATGATGGGTCGTTGTCGTGCAAGAGATAGAAATCTCTCTTACGCGATGATTCTCCTACGTATCTTTCCGCGCTTCGATATCGATCTGTCGACTTGTACTCAGGACCCTGAGCCCAAGTTTCTTCAGTTATCTCGTCGTAGCATGATGCTTCAGCACCACCTCCTGCTCCTCCTATTGTACCTCCCCCACCACCTCATCAGTATGCCATGACATTTGAGGGCATACATCAGCATTTATCTGCTTTGCACATCTCGATGACGGACATGGCTCGCGAGCGTGAGTTCCGTGACGTCACTCGCTATCAGGCGCTTGCCAACTCCTTAGCTGATCTCGTTTCGCCTAGACTGGTCATTCAACCGGTTCCATCCCTAGAGATCCAGCTTTTTTCGGTACCGCTGTGAGGATGAGGCTGTCCATGCCTACTTCCAGCCCGGGTAACGCCTATGATTGGTACCATCCTGACCGTGCTCACATCATGATTATGTTGGTGAGTTCTTGCTGGCGCCCCTCCACATCCTTCTGGCGCTGGTACCTCTGGAGCTGGTACTTCAGGACATGCTGGTCGAGCTGCTGATGATGATGATGAGGATGATGATGAGGAGATGTGACTATATGATTTTGAGTGATATTTTATTGTGCACTTGGAAATGCTCTGACATTCCAAGTTATTATCAGTACTTTATTATTAGCATTTTTTAGTATGCTTCTGTACTCTTTTCTTTCATAGACATGTTTATTATGCCTCAGTTTATGGCATTCAGTTTATTTCAGCACTATGTTTCAGTTTCAGTTTATGCTAGCACTATTTCTTATATTGCTTCATTCTTTATAAACTGCCTGTGAAATTACATGCCTGTGATGTTTGTTTTACAATACATGCCTGTGATATTTCTCCAGTTTTATGCCTTATTTCTTTATAAGTTTTCTCACTATTTGTTACTTATGCATTTGATTGCGGGGGAGATTTATCTTTTACAATTATTTTGCTAAGTGATAAAGGAGGAGAAATTAAAGATCTAACATTTTTTTTGAGATAATACAGGATATGAACAATTTCTACTTTTTGATATTTTGAACAAGCTTAATGTTATATCATTCATAGTTTGTCAATTATCAAAATGGGAGAGATTGTTGGCCCATTTGGTCATATGGTCAAACCTGATTTTAAAATTGAATAAACTCTGTCTGGATATACAAAGCTAGTCGGGACATCTCGGACTCTTGAACATGATCAAGAATGGCTATCCACTGAATTCAAGACCGAAGATCTATTTGCCTACTCGAGTCTGTAATTCCTTGTGCAATGTATTTTCATTTTATTTGAGTCTAGGAATATGTTGTACACCGAGTCGTACTGGCAAATAGGCTACCCTCAAATGAGTTCAAAATATTTTTAAAATGACCTCTCAAAAAGGTTTACAAAAAGGTTTTCAAAAAGGTTTTCAAAAATTACCAAAAAGCTTTTTCAAAACCCTAACTAAACCCTGAATTAACCCTGACAGAACTCGGACCGAGTTCGGCCAGAGTTCGGCCAGAGTTCGGTTAGTGGCCGTTGTGATTTTGAATCCTTGGAACTTGGTCCTCCTGCAGTTGCGAATTTGACCTAGATTTGCTCATAGAGTTCTGCCCGAATTCTGCCCGAATTCTGTCAGAAGTCTGCCTTTGAAAGTCCTATAAATAGAGAAGGATTTCGATCATTTCAACTCACTCATTCACTTTCAATCTTCTCTCTATCTAAAGCTTTCAGTCTTTCAAAGAGTTTTCTAGAGCTTTCAATTTCAGATCCCAAGCCAATTACAATCCTCTAGTCGATTTGCCAGTACGGTACGGTCTAGAAGTTTCTGAGAGATTGTAATTAGAAGGCTTGATTGAAGAATACCTCTTCACATTTGAAGTTGGACGAGTTCTTCGTATCAAAGCTCGCGTTGTAGAAGTTGCAAGGACTTCGTAAGAAAACTTGCAGGTTTTTCCAATAGTGGACTCAACTGGTAGCAAGAGTTCTACCGACTGGATTAGTACTCAACAGAGGGATAATCAGTATACATCGCTGTCTTTGCGTTTGCTCTCTTAACTCTGTCTTTACTTTATTTCAGTTGTGATTAATATTCTGTGATTGTGCTACTAACATTTTTTTAATTAGCATTATTCCGCTGCCAACTCTATTCACCCCCTCTAGAGTATTACGCTTTACTATTTCGTTCCTACACTCGTAACATCCGTCCAAATCGATTTGATCGATGCTGCAAGGTGTTATCGTTTACCAAGCTCAGCGATCGAGTCAGATGGCTATCTAAGTTCCCTACCGATCTGACTCAGCGCTAGCATATTATGAAGTCCGTCGCCTATCGAAGTGGGGCACTACATAATATACCACTAAGATAAAGTTTTGTCCCGAAACTTAAGAACAAGGGTCTGACCTTAAATTAGGCAAACAACGAAGGGTACTTCTCCTTCATCTCTGTCTCCATTTCCTACGTCGACTCTTCAACTGAATGGTTCCGCCAAAGCACACAGACCAAAGACATCAATCGATTTCGTAACACCTTCTCCTTACTGTCCAAAATTTGAATAGGCTCCTCCGAGTAAGACAAGTCAGTACGTAGCTCCAACTGATCGAAGCTAACCACGGACTTAGAACGTACACGTATTTTTGAAGTTATGAGACATGGAAAACATCATGCACATCAGCCAAGACAGGAGGTAGTACGATCCGATAAGAAACCGTTGCAACTCGTTCGATGATCTCGAAGGGGCCTACAAATCTCGGGCTCAACTTGCCTTTAACGCCGAGCCGCATCACACCATGCGGGCATTACTTTCAGAAACACGTGGTCCCCGACCAAAAATTCTAGCGGTCGTCGGCGAAGATCTGCGTAGCTCTTTTGTCTACTTTGCACAATACGGAGTCTATCTCGAATCAAGCGGACCTTATCGACGGCCTGCTCCACCAATTTTGGTCCAAGCACTTGTCGTTCTCCAACATCGTCCCAGCATATTGGTGAACGACACTTCCTTCCGTAGAGCGCTTCATATGGAGCCATCTGAACGTTTGATTGATAAATGTTGTTATACGCAAACTCCGCAAGCGGCAAATGCGTATCCTAACTAGTCTTTAAATTGATTGCACACAGACGCAACATATCCTCTAAGATTTGATTTACCCTCTCCGTCTGACCGTCTGTTTGGGGGTGGTACAACGAACTAAAATTTAGTTTGGTCCCCATCGCCGCTTGTAGGCTCGTCCAAAAATGCGATAGGAATCGCCCGTCTCTGTCCAAAATTACTGAGGCCGGTACCCCGTGCAGTCGAACAATCTTATCGATGTAGATTTGTGCTAACCGATCGACGCTCCATCCTACTTTAATTGTGATGAAGTGAGCTGACATGGTCAATCTATCAACAATGACCCAAATCGCATCATTCTTTCACAGCGTCTTCGAAAATCTCATAATGAAACCCATCAAGATGTTGTCCCACTTCCACTCGGGAATGACGAGGTTCTGCAGCTCTCCGCCTGGCCTTTGTTGTTTCGCCTTCACTTGCTGACATGCCATGCACTGCGACACGAAAGTAGCCACGTCTTTCTTCATATCGTGCCACCAAAAGTTGGTGCGCAAGTCCTTGTACATCTTGGTGCTTCCAGGATGTAACCAGTACTTCACATAATGTGCCTCTGTCAGAATTTTTTTCTGAGTTCGACAGTTTCAGGAATACAGAGCCTTCCCTTTAGTCGCATCATCCCTTCTCCGTCTTTCGTAAAGTCAGTCGCCCTTCCTGTTGAAATCAGCTCGCGCATCTTCTTTAGGAATGAATCGTCCTTCTGTGCGGTCTTTATTTTGCTAAGCAGGCTCGATCCTAACTTCAACTGAGCTAGGTGCAGATGTCGATACTCAATCCCGAGTTCAATACCCATCGCTTCAAGGTCTCACCGTATCTCATTATTTATGGCCAGTGATCCCATAAACATTCTGCTAAGTGCGTCGGCTATAACGTTTCCCTTGTCCGGCGTATACTCGATCGTTAGCTCATAATCTTTTATGAGTTCGAGCCAACGTCGCTGTCGTAGGTTGAGTTCTCGTTGCGTAAACAAGTATTTTAGGCTTTTATGATCTGTGTAGATTCTGCAAGCCACACCATAGAGATGGTGCCGCCAGAGTTTCAATGCAACACGATCGCCGCTAATTCTAGGTCATGTGTAGGATAGTTTTTCTCGTGCTGCTTCAACTGCCGTGAAGCATAGGAGATGACTTTATCTTTCTGCATGAGTAGGCACCCGAGGCCAGTTTTTGATGCATCGCTGATATTTGAAAGCCTTCTGTACCATCTGGAAGTGCAAGGATTGGAGCTGAGACGAGCCGTTGCTTCAAATCTTGAAAGCTGGATTCACAGTCGTCACTCCATTCAAATACTATTTCCATCTAGGTGAGGCGAGTCAGAGGCGACGCTAGTTTTGAAAAGCTCTGCACGAATCTTTGGTAGTAGCCCGCTAAGCCCAGAAAACTTCGAATATCGCTAGCCGAGGTAGGTCGTTTCCAATCTACTACCGCTTCAATCTTCTTTGGGTCTACCGCAACATCTTCGACAGAGAGTACATGTCCGAGAAATGTCACACTACTCATCCAGAACACGTATTACTCTGCTTAGCGTATAATTTGTTTTCATGCAGAATTTGCAATACCGTCTTCAAGTGTTCTGCATGCTCTTCTCGATTCTTTGAGTAGATAAGGATATCGTCGATGGACACGACTACAAATTTCTTGATTTGGGTCAGAAGACTCGGTTCATCAGATCCATGAAAGCGGGAGCATTCGTCAAACTGAATGACATGACTAAGAATTCGTAATGACCATATTGAGTGCGGAAGGCAGACTTCGATACGTCGTTGGACTTGATCATCAACTGATGATAGCCTGAACGAAGATCGATTTTTGAAAATATTGTCGTGCTTTGCAGTTGGTCAAACAAGTCGTCGATTCGTGGCAAGGGATACTTGTTCCGTACGGTCTCCTTGTTGAGTTCCCGATAGTCGATGCATAGCCGCATCGATCCATCATTCTTCTTCACAAATAATACGGAAGCTCCCCACGGAGAGACGCTAGGGCGAATAAATCTGCGGTCTAGCAACTCTTATAATTGTACCTTCAGCTCCTTCAGTTCTGCTGGTGCCATTCGGTAAGGCGCCTTTGATATCAACGTGTATCTGGAAAGGTGTCGACACTGAATTCTATTTCTAGATCCGACGGCATCCCGGGCATCTCTTCAGGAAAACGTCGAGAAAGTCTGCCACAATATCAATCTGCATTATGTTTATATTATCCTTCCGCGTGTCTCGAACTGATGCCAAGTATCCCGTATAGTCGAAACGCAACATACGCCTTGCCGAGATCTCCGATGCCATTATTGCCGTTTGAGACCGTACCGCACGAATATGAGAACTCTATCCCGTATATTTCTCGATCGTTGTAAGACAAGCACCCAACCAATCCATGCCCAGGATTATATCATAGTGTCACGCCCAGAACCAGAATACCAGAGAGCGGGAGAGTGACTCAGCCAGCTACGTATTACGGGTAGAAGAATACCGTATAATACGATCAATGCTGTCTAAAAGATCAGGGGTGCATACTACATGAAAGTCTCACTAGGGTTACTCAACATCTATTGTCTCAATCATTCAAACAAGAAACAGTAAATAGTGAACATATAAGATAAAGCAGTAAGGCATCCCAAATGCTGAGTCAAAATGTTCTTGAGATCTGGCTTTACAAAAACGTAGCCAGAGAATATAACAAGGTATACACAATCGTTATCAGCTGTAGTCTGACTTAGTTACAATTATGTAAAGTAAGTACAAGACAATCCGACTAACATGTCGGTGCCAAGTGGTAAAATATAAGGTAAGTAGCAAAACGAGTAGGGAAGCAAGGAACCCACTCGTGTCCTCCTACGATCATCCCTCTAGTATTGACCATCTGGAGGTAGAAGTAATCTGAGTCCTCGAAAACTGGCTCTAGATCTGGCCATGCAAAACCAGAGATGTTAGACCTCTAATAGCATGTACCACAAGGAAGCACGATATGAGAATTAAAAACCAGTAATAAGGTGAGATATGATACATAGGTCTCTACTTGCTACTGGGATTTCACACAACATCACAACACTTCAAGCCAACTTTCCAACCAAACAAGGTCAGAAGTTGACCCGTCATGTCCTGACATTCTGATCATCTCAGTAGTTAACAGGGTAGGTACAGTACGTAAACAAATCAATTTAACGACAATACAACAACTACGACTTGCTAAATGTGAGTTCCAAGTTATCCTGGAAATATGCAATAAGGGATTCCTTAGTTCTTACAATGTGCAAGCAAGGCTAGTCTACCCAATAATCAGTTGTGCCAGTCATGAATTAGACGAGTCCCAGCGGGATGCCCGTCATCAGTATACAGTAAATAAATATAAGCAGATACCGCTCCCTGCCCGTGTGACAGATTTACAGTATCTGTGGAAACCAGCCGGCATGTCGGGGCACTAATTGTCCCAAGGATGGCTGTCATGTAAGAACTCGGAAATCCATTCTCTCCATGCAATCATTTTATTTAACTTAGTAGTCCCTCTGTTAATTGAAATCCCATGCCGTGGACCATGGTCTTTCAGAATGAGTACTTTCATACAAAGTACGATATGCACAACTCTATAATGATGTCCTTGCGGTTAGATTGTAGGTCTTACATAGCGTAATGCAACAATCAAACCTAGCCACGGAATAATCATGCCTTGACTGCAAAGTACACATGTCGCTTTTGTAAAAAATCAGTTGAAGCCTGTATGTGTCCATATGCTAATGTTCGGGATAGGCTAGCCGATTGCAATGGTTCATAGTTAATATGAACGTGTCTCATTCAGTTTCAGTAAGACGACTAGCCAGTCTCTTTAGTTCAAACTAGGAATGCATGATCAATCATTTAGTTAAGGTAACAATCAATATCAATTCGCGACAAGGCATGAAAGTCAAGCTAGCATTAGCATGGTCGAGTCTATAACTCTCGGGGTTAAGTTCCAGTCATTCAAGCATCCATACAACCGATCGAGGCACAGGGCACATTCCACACAACAATATATAATAAAATATTAACATATCATGATTTTATCGAGTTCATGCAAAAAGACGTAAGGATAAATAAGAGATGCCATGCCGACATAAAGTAAATAAAGTATATAGAGCAATAGGAACACCAAGGTGGATTACGCTAAGGCTAATCTATGCCATGAATAGTCTACGCCAAAGCTTATGCTAAGGCCACCGATTTACGTCAAGCTTTACGCTAAGGCAAATACGCACGTAAGAAAGTACGCCTAAAGAAGTAATGTTATACGTAAACTCGTACGCGTAAAGAATAATATTACGCGTAAACCAAAATCGTGTAAAGGAATTACGCCAAGCCAAGGAGTACACGTAAAACAGAGCTACGCGTAAAGAACAGGGTTACGCGTAAGACTTGTACGCGTAAAAGAATAGAGTTACGCATGAAACACTGTACGCGTAAAGAATAAGTAACGCGTGAAATACTGTACGTGTAAAGAGTCGAATAACACGTAAAACATTGTATGCGTAAAGGGTCAAGCCACGCATAAAGGTTGCACGCGTAAATGGTCATGTTTACGCACGAATGAATACGCGTGAAGAGTAATACGCCAAGCCAAGTCGACTTCGTAAAATAGATTCACGCTGACACGAATGATCGTGGACATAGAGCTTGATATTACGCGGACACGTAAAACGTGGACGTAAAGGTTGATGCCTACGCGAGCACGTATAACGTGAGCGTAAAACTCCTCCCAAACTCTAAATTCCAATGAACCTTCATTCCAAGCCGAAAATGGGATTTTTATGGGTCAGAATGGCGTATAACACAAATTCAACAATCTGGAACGAACAAAACTTAGAAATAAAGAAGTTTGACAGATCAAAACCAATAAAATCCGAAAATAGTAATTTCTATATCTACTAAAAATGAGACTTCAACATGCAAAATGCCAAGTTCTAAGCTATCTTAGAATCACGAGAGAAAGATAAATGAACCATAAAAATGGGTTCTTATGTGGAAGCAAGATGTACTTGCCTATGGGTTTGGTAGGTGGAGAGAGTTATGAGGAAGAAGAAGAGTAAATGAGAAAGAAGAAGTAATGAAAAGAGAGTGTAACGCCCCAGAACCAGAATACTGGAGAGCGGGGGCGTACATAGCCAGCTTCGCATAATGAAGTACAATCCACCTCGTTATACGGTCACGGCTGTCTAGATATATGAGGGTTTAACTACAATCCATCAGTCACCTATGGTCATGAACAAGCCTATTGTCTCAATCTCAAGCAAGCAATAACAGTTACAAGATGTCAGAACACCAAATATACAATAATAAGGTGTCCCATATATTACATATTTCGATGATCATGAAGCTAGTCGTACAAAATGTCAAGACTAACAAGAGTTTTTAGTCATACATGATCAACCCTAGGATTTGCCAATCATGTTACAGCCTGTAGGCAGACAATAATAAAGGTGCACCCGAGCTAACACGTGTTCGTCGGCTAAACGCCTAAAAAGAATAATTTTGCAATAGAGTGGGAGAGCCAAAAATAAATCCACTCATTGCCAGGGTTATGTCTGGTGGTCACCATCTGGCTGGAAGACAGGTAGATCCTCTGGAGTTGCTTCGATATCTGGCCATACAAAACCAGCTGGGTCAGACCCAGAAAGAGCAAGTGCCACAAAGGAGGCTTCACTTAGGAACTAAAATCGACATAATCATAAATGAATGATAATTATAAAGATACTGATAACAACAGAATAACAACAGTGGATTGAGTACGAGGAAACCATTCAAGTAGCCAGATTGCAACCCTTAAGCCAAACAAGGACCAGGGTTGCAGCCCTTCACCTGAATAGAAACCGTCTTAAATACTGTTGGTAAGGTAAAACAGGATGAGCTCGACATAGGGAGAAATAAGACAATAAACGAAGTGAGGACACAGAACTGCTCTGGGAGCCAGGTTACAACCATTAAACCAAATAAGGACCGGGTTGTAACCCTTCGCCTGAACAGAACTAGACCCATGATCTTTATTGTTAAGGCCAGCATAATTAATCATGTCATGTCATAATCTTGTGCAGGATCAGGGCAAGACCAAGCTGGGCTAAACTTCATCCAATCAATCACGGCCAAGCAATGAGTACGGCTTGATACTTTTACTAACTAGGGTTATCACAGGCCTCGTTACTAGCAAGATGCAATGAGATTATTCCCAACAGCTATAAGCCCTGCAGACCATCCAATTATCCAGGTCGAATGTCCGTTTATGAAGGGTACAACACGCAACTGTGTGATGGAAATGTGCCGTACTCGTCGGTAGGCTACAAGTCCGATAGTGCGCCCAGATAACGGGATTGCCTGTAGCTGGAAAATCTCTCCATGACTACTGGATTATTCTAGTTCATAAGCCTTAGTCAATTGCAGTAGGTATCTCTGACCATGGTACTCAGGGATCCCTATCCTAGACATGATGCAAGACAACACTGGTTTACTTGTCAAGAGTGCGCCACGGCGGGCCACTATTGTATTCATGGAATCCTATTAGAATTTACATGGCATAAGCATAAATGTGACATTTTAATTTAATAATAATAATAATGATAATAATATAATAATAATAAAATACAAGACTGTGGAAGGAGCCATGCGGCTAAGAGAATTGAGCTCATGTGGCCAGGGGTAATAGGGCGCATGCGGCCAAGAGATCGGATCTTATGCGGCTCGAGATTCAGAAGCCCATGCGGCTTGAGAAAAACAGGGTCTTATACGGCTGGAATAATGCAAGTCTATGCGGCTGGGGACCAAGGTCAGCTTATGCGGCTGCGGAACAATCAAGTATATGCGGCTGCGGGAGAATCGATTTCATGCGGCTGGGACAAATAATATTATGCGGCAAAGTCAAGCCAAGGCCCTATGCAGCTGTGGGAAAGATGGGTCACATGCGGCTGCGGATACTTGAGTTCATGCGGTTGGATTGTGCCGAAGCTACATGCGGCTGAGAAGTTGACTTCATATGGCAGTGTGAATGATGGGCCTATGCAGCTAAGAAGACTTACCGCATGAAAGTCATGCGGCTAAGGCTGCCATATGGCTCAGAAGCTGTTCTTCTTCTCTGCTTGTCCGAGAAGAAGAGCCATGAAGTCCATGGCTTCAAAGCTCCATAAATCCTTCATCCAAGGTCGAAATTCAGACTTCCATAGGTCAAAATAGGGCAGAACAGAATTCTTTACAACATGGAACCATCAAAACTTGGAAATAACAATGCTAAGTAGATCAAAACCAAAGAAGTCCGAAAATACAATAAACTTAGATATACACAAATTGAACCATAGAATTTAGAAATGCTAAGTATTAAAGTGTGTTAGAATCTTGTGAGGAAGAGAATGGTACAATAAAAAAGGAGTTCCTTCAAGAAGCAAGCTGCGCTTGCCTAAGCTCTTTTCCTGTTAGGAAGAAGAGAGTAATGGTGGAGAAGAAGAAGTAAATAAAGAGAGAGAAGGAGTGGATGGCTATAAAGGAGAAGAGTAGGGGTAGGTGGGGGTTTTCCTTTGGTTCATGATGAACCCAAAAGCAAACCAAGCCAAGCCGAACCAACCAAGATAACCATGCAATGAAATGCCAAGATAACCATGCAACGAGACAGGCAATATACGTACACGTATACCAAAAATACGTAATACAAACCACGATCATTACAACTCTACCCACCTTAAAAGAGTTCCATCCTTGGAATTTAATTAAGATGCTAGAGAAGCAAGGACAAGCTATACTAATCATAGGCAAGCTATACCAATCAGTCTATCATGCAGTCATTCATTCAAACAAGGAATCGAGAGCATAAAGCATAAGAAAGACATTATACATTACGAGTCAAACAGGTCGGGATATCGCGACCGGATATCATCCTTATCCTCCCTCGTTGACTCATCCAAAGAGTGATGACCCCAATCAATACAGACTAATTTAATAGTCTTGTTCTTGAGTATCTTCTCTCTCCGGTCCAATATAGACACGGGCTTCTCCTCATACGAAGGGTTGGTACCAACAACCAGTTCCGAATGATCCAGGATATGGCTCGGGTTTGACATATATCATCGTAGTTGGGATACATGGAAGACATCATGTACCTCACGTAACGACGGTAAAAGAATGAGATGATAGGATACATCACCTACTCGCTCCAAGATATCGAACGGCCCTATATACCTAGGACTAAGCTTTTCTCGTACGCCAAAACGAATGACACCACGGTTAGGCAAGATCCTCAGAAATATATAGTCGTCGATCGAGAATTCAAGGGGATGCCGATAAGAATCGGCCCAATGACGCTGGCGATCTTGGGCAACTCGAAGATGATCTCTGACTCTCCTGACTACTTCAACGGTCTGAGAAATCATTTTCGGACCGAGCATCTGCCTCTCTCTAACATCGTCACATGCTAGTAGAGATACTAGCTTGGAAACTGTTGTTGTACGAGAATTCCACTAGGTGCAGGTGATCTTTCTACGAGCCACCGAAGTCGAGTGTACAAGATCTCAGCATATCTTCAAGAGTCTGGATTGTGCGTTGTGACTGACCATCAGTCTGTGGATGATAAGCTGAGCTAAACTGGAGGTGAGTTCCCAAACTCTCCAGCAGGCTACGCCAAAAGTGTGATGTAAATCTAGAATCTCTGTCCTAGGTGATACTGACTGGTATACCGTGCAACCTGACTATCTGCCTGAGATATATCTCTGCTAGCTGAGCCGTCGACTGATCGACTCTGAACGAAAAAAAAGTGAGCCACCTTCGTGAGCCTGTCTATAATAACCCAAATAGCATCTCTACCGGCCGGAGATTTAGCTAATCCAGTCACGAAATCCATGGTTACATGCTTCCACTTCCATTCTGAAATTGGCAAGGGCTGAAGAAGTCCAGCTGGCCTCTGATATTCAGCTTTAACTTGTTGGCAAACCAAATACCGAGAGACAAATCGGGATATCTTCCTCTTTATTCCATTCCACCAAAAGTGCTGACGAATATCACGATACATCTTCGTGCTACCGCACTACCAAAATACATGGATTTACCGACGGCCTTATCCGTCGGTAGTCCGTCGCCAAAAATAAATACCGACGGATTACCGACGGATATTTTGGTAAAACAGCCGTCGGGAATAATCTCGTCGCTAAAACATATCCGTCGCTACTCCGTCGCTCAGCGACGACTTAGCGACGGAATACCGTCGGCGCATTTAAATATATATAGCGATGGATTACCGACTAGCTTTCGTCAAAACATGTATCAGGATATAGCGTTAGCGACGGAAAACTCCGTCGCTAAAGAGTCGGCAAAACCGTATCAGTGATTTTCTGATACGCAATATCCGTCGCTAATCCGTCGTAAATTTGTCGGTAAAAGCGTATCAGAGATTTTCCCATACGGCAGGTCGTCGTTATGCCGTCGCTAATCCGCCGAGGTGTACGACGGATTAGCGTCGTATTAGCGACAAAACATCCGTCGCTAACTGCAAAATTTATGGACATCAAACAGAACCAGGTCGACGGACATTCCGTCGCTAAATCGTCGCTCAATGTAAAATTCTCCAGGTAGCGACGGATATTACGTCGCCAATCCGTCGATACATTAAATTCCTACAGTTAGCGACGGATAGTCCGTCGGGACTTTGTCGCCAGTCCGCCGTAAGTTAGTCGCCAATCCGTCGCAAAAGCTAAAATTTATGGACATCAAACAGCACCAGGTCGACGGATCGTCCGTCGCCAATCCGTCGCTTTATTGAAATGCTCCAGGTAGCGACGGATTTTACGTCGCCACTCCGTCGCTAACCTCAGTTTCTCCAGTTAGCGACAGATAGTCCGTCGGGACTTTGTCGCCAGTCCGTCGTAAGTTAGTCGCCAATCCGTCACAAAAGCTAAAATTTATGGACATCAAACAGCACCAGGTCGACGGATCGTCCGTCGCCAATCCGTCGCTTTATTGAAATGCTCCAGGTAGCGACGGATTTTACGTCGCCACTCCGTCGCTAACCTCAGTTTCTCCAGTTAGCGACGGACTATCCGTCGCTGAGTGGTCGCCAGTCCGTCGCTAACTTCTAATTTTTGAAAAAAAATACTGCAAACAGACTCTTTCCTGTTTATACAACACATCCAACACAATATCAAACATGCAAAATATCCATATACAACACCATATATCCATATCCAACACGAATATCCAACGTATCCAATATCCAACACCATATATCCATATGCAAAATGTCCATATCCGACACCAATATCCAACGTATCCAATATCCAACAAAATATTACCAACACAATATATCCAATATCCAATATTAAATTATCCAAACATAAAAAAATATCCGAACATACAATGTATCCAAATGTCTACAAAACCAACAACATAAACAAAATCAAACCCCGTCCGTCAGATCGTCTCGTGCTCGTGCCGCCGCATCCGCTTTGCGTATGTACTCCTCCACCGTGTGTGCCGGTACTTGGGACAAGACATGGTCTGGAAGCGCGCGTAGCTGCTCTGGCGACAACATGTCAAGGAGCGTCAAGATGGTGTTATCCGATACGATGCGGGCGTCCGCAGAACGGTTAAACGAAAGCCGTCCGGGGGAAGAAGGACCAGGTCGATCCGAAGCACCGGCAGCAGCAGTAGACGGACCGGGAGCACCACCAGATGAACCGGGAGCACCAGCAGACGGACCGGGAGCAGACGGACCGGGAGCAGACGGATAGCGCCCCAACACTATCGCCCGCAAATCTGACACCGCGGAGGTCAGAGTCGCAAGCTGCGCCCTCACATCGTCAACCGGGGGCGCTAGGGGAGGCGGAGGCGGTGGATATCTCGGGGACGGCTGCAACGAGGGCGCCATGGAACCTAAGCCGTAGACGCGCCCTTTCCTAACGCCGCCGACGGATTCTACGAACACGTCGTCGTAGCGAGCGGCCATAGAAGAGTGCGTCTGGGTGGGCGTCGTTTCGCCGATATTCTCGGAAGGGGGCTCGATCTCAAGCCGACTAAGTGCCTCACGATACGCAGCCTATCCAATGAATGTGTTTATACTATAAGTTTTCCTAAGTTATAATCTAAATCCTATGTTTCCCTAAGTTATAGTCTGAATCCTAAGTTTATCTAATTAACTTAACAATAATTATATTTCTAACATAAATCTCATAAACGTAAGTACTTACATCAGTCTCTTCGGCCCTCGCGTCGACGAAGCTCCCGTCCTTCCGCCTCTTGTGCGTATGCACGAATACATCGTGAGCGATGACCGTCTCCGCCTCTTTCCCCTGCTTCACCGCCCGTTGGGCCTGCATACGTAGAATTTAATTAACTTCGTATATTAACAGTACGAAATTAAATAATAGAATGAATTTGAATTTGTGCTATCTCAACAAATCTGCACGCGTCGATGCGTGGGGCCTTGATCCCCCCGTATGCAGACCCGCGGCCTGTCGATTAGCCTTAGCTTTCTCCGATTTCAGCTTGAACTGTGGAGTATCCATCTTCTCCAACATCTGCTCATAGTACTCCGCCCGGATCCAGTCCTTCCTCGTATGCGCCGTACGAAGGTCGTACACCGCATCCCGTATCTTCTTTCCGGTGGCGGCTTTGTAGGTCCTGCGGATCGCCTCCTCGCGATGGGGGGGCCACCAGAACGTCCTCTGACATACAAATTCAAATATCACGTAATAAAAAATTTAATGATTTAAAGAATAATTAATAATTCACCGACGGATTTATACCCTCATCTCGTCGAGCCAGACGTACTTTATGTCCTGAGACACCTCAGAAAAATTGAGGTAGGGGCCATAGTAGTTATCCCGAATAATGCGCCCTAGAATCCGGGCAGCATCCCACGGGAAAAACCTATAAAGAAGCAACGACTGGATTATTAACTTGAATAAATGAAACAAATTTAATAAATTAACTTAAATTTACTTACGATTCACCAGCGGGCCATAGCTCTCGTCGGAACTCGCACACCAGCCTCTCTGGTGGCGTCGGGGGATCCGCGGGTCCGCGCACGTACTCCCCGATAACAGGATGAAACTGAATCCCGGGGTACTCCGAGGCCCACCCTGCAGTAACTGCTGGGCCCCCTGCTGTATCTGCTGCTGCATCCGCTGGTACATCCGGTGGCGGAACGGATCCGCTAGCGGATGGAGTTACAGGCCTCGACGACGATGTCGGTGGCACCGAGGAAGAATGACGGCGGGAAGAGCCTGTGTCCGGGCTCTCCAAGTCGGGATCGGAGGTCACATCCGGGGAATGCGGCTGGCGACCACGACCGCTACCACCACGCCCACGCCCACGCCCACGACCACCACCACCACCGCCGCCGCCGCCGCCACCGCCACGACCACGGCCAGCACCACCAGTACGGGTGCTCGCAACCATGCCCTGTAAATAGAACACATAAACAAAATACCGACAACATAGATTTATAAATGAATATAAAACTAAACATATCCATACCAGCAGCAGGGCGATGAGTGCCGCCCAGACGAGTAGGCCTAGGAGTGCCATCTGCAAAAAGAAACTCATACAATAATACGCAAATATCCCAAACTGAAATAAATATTACAATCAGAAGTGAAGTACGAATAAAAGCTAGATACACAAAATCTGATAAAATCACGCACCAATACAACAAAGTACAAATCACGCACCATTATTGGGTGCTTCAAGATACAACTGAAATATAGCGATATTTAATCATCGTCATCGTCCTCTTCCTCGGCCTCGGCCTCATCATCATCATCATCCTCATCGTCGAATTCATCTGTATCCTCATCCTCATCCTCATAAAGTTCTTCTTCTTCTTCTTCTTCTTCTTCTTCTTATTCTTCTTCTTCTTCTTCTTCTTCTTCTTCAGTCTCAATACTTGGGACAAGACGCCTCTTTCTCCCCTGGTTGACATCTAAGTTTTGTATATCAACCTCTTCCTCCCCTCTATTTTCATCAGCAAGAGGTATATCAACCTCTAATTCAACATCCATGTCACAAGACTGTTGTCCCAAGTATTGGGGCTTTTCGATCTGGTCCTCTTGGTATGCTGGGTCTCCAACGTTGAATGTATTTCTAGATTTAATTTTGCATACTGCCCACCAGTCAAAGCGATCTCTACGACGCCTTGGGTAGCTTGTATAGTAGACTTGAACAGCCTGACTTACTATCGCAAACGTGTCGGACCCTCTATACCTCCTGCGATGATTTATATCGACGAATCCAAATTGTTTATCGATTCTCCAACCGATATTTGGTATCGTATCGAACCACTCACATTTGAACATAACAATATGCATATCAAATGGGGCACTATATTGTAATTCTACAATATCCTGAAGCACTCCATAATAGTCAAAGTCCGGCACGTCGTCATAGATTGTGCCTCTTATGCAAACACCAGAATCCTTCGTACTGAAGCCGTCATTGAGAAATTCGGCATTTATAGGATGTTGAGTTGTCTTAAACTTGAAGCCATTAAAGACATAGCCGGGCCAAGTCTTTGCATGCTTCTTCGGTCCCAATAACAAATAACGAATGCTCTCATTTGTGAGTGTACTTGGTTCAGCTAATAAAACCTGTAAACTTTAAATGTTTTAGTTGCATATATATATATTTAAATGGTAGCCGCATAACATATTATCTCAGTTACTTACGTAATCTCGAAACCATGACGGAAAGGTAAAATCAACCTCTCTTTGAAGTCCCTCATCGGTAATATCGGGTGTCCTTATTTTGACTTCATCTCTAAATACACTGTTAGAGAGAATAAAAATTAGTGTAGTCACTTACCTCACCAAATTAGAGATTATAACGAGGTGTAGTCACTTACTTCTCCAAATCTCTCACTTCTTGTATGTCACAATTTAACAAGACATATCGGTGAGCGGCATCATACTCATCGTCACTCAACCACCGTTTCTTACTAGCCCCAATAGGCTTGCCTCTTAAATTGAATATACCTCCTTCCTCAACGTCTTCGTCATTCCTTTGAGGTCTATTTCGAATTGTCTCAACATGAGTATCGAAATAAATGGAGCAAAAGTTTGACACCTCCTCGATAAGATATGCTTCGCATATCGAAGCCTCTATATGAGCCTTGTTGCCAACTTTCTTCTTTAGATGATGTAGATACCTAGAGAGACAAATTATCTTGAGAATTAACAATGAATTGTAAAATCCACTTAAATTATATCGATTTTTATTTACCTTTCAAAGGGGTACATCCATCGATAATGAACAGATGCACCGACACGGGCTTCATATGCTAGATGAATCGGTAGATGCTCCATACTGTCGAAGAAACCCGATGGAAATATTTTCTCTAACTTGCAAATTGTTAAGACAATCTTCTCCTCAAGTTGTATCATATGTTGCACCGTGAGCTTAGTTGAACAGATATCCCTGAAGAATGTAGACAGCTCGGCCAACGGAACCCATACAGCAGAAGGCAACAACTCTCTCAACGCAATGGGCAGTAATCTTTCCATAAACACGTGGCAGTCGTGACTCTTCATTCCTGTTAGCTTGCGTTCATTGAGATCAACGCATCTAGACAAATTCGACACATAGCTGTCGAAAATCTTAAAGTAGATATCCACTTGCAGATTATTAATCTATCTTCCTTGCTCAATGCGTATGGCGCTATCGGCTTAGTTACTTGTCCACCAGCTCCCCTTTGTATCAAGTTTAGATTATGACGTTTGCATATCTCGGCCATGTCTTGTCTTGCTTTTGGATTGTCCTTCGTCTTTCCTTTAATATCCATAACGATATTGAAGACATTATCGAACACATTCTTTTCGATATGCATGACATCAAGATTATGCCTAATAAGATTATCTTTCCAATAAGGCAAGTCCCAGAAGATACTCCATTTGGTCCAGTTATGGCTTTGTCCGAACCCCTCGACACGATTGTTCGATGGATCTTCTATTGCGGTGGGCAATTCCTTTACATCTTCCCAAATATCGTATCCCGACAATCTGGCAGGAGGTTTAGAAAATTCTTGTTTTCTATATCTGAACGCGTCCTTGTTCTTTCGCCAAGGATGTCTCGTTGGCAGAAATTGACGATGACAGTCAAAGAAAGAAGTTTTTCCTCCATGTCTAAGGCGGAACGCCTTACTATTTTCTATACATATCGGACAAGACATGTTGCCGTGCGTACTCTATCCCGACAGCATACCGTATGCTGGAAAATTATTGATTGTCCACATGAGTGAAGCTCTCATCTGAAAGTTTTGTTTTCTGGAAATATCATAGGTCGTGACGCCGATCTCCCACAACTGTTTCAGCTCATCCACCAACGGCTGTAAATATATATCGATGTTCTTTGTCAGATTTTTGGGACCGGGTATGATAGCTGTCAAGAACATATAAGGAGTCTTCATACACATCCATGGTGGCAGATTGTAAGGGGTAAGAATGACCGGCCAGCATGAGTATTGAGATCCCGACTGTCCGAAAGGGGCGAAGCCATCAGAACATAGCGCCAGGCGTACATTTCTAGGATCTGCAGCAAAATATGGATGACACAAATCAAAATATTTCCACGCCTCCCCATCCGAAGGATGTGACAATTCTCCTTCGTCCTTTATGCGATCTTTACTGTGCCACGTCATGTGTTCTGCTGTATTCAGAGACATATACATCCTCTGTAAGCGCTTCGTGATCGACAAGTAATGCATATACTTGTAAGGACGTCATTTTCTAGTTGACTTTTCTTTTTCCTGTACTGTCTTATAACGATCTGCATTACAGAACCAACAACTTTCTAATACGCAATTCTCTTTGTAATACAACATGCATCCGTTGCGACAGCAATCTATCTTCTCGTACCCCAGTCCCAGTTGTCGGACCATCATCTTTGACTTGTAGAAGTTTCTTGGGAGCTCTTTTGATTCCTTCGGTAACACCTCATTAGTTAATTGTGTGATCCGATCATAGCAAGCTTGTGGCAAGTTAAAATCAGACTTTATGTTCAACAACCGCATCGTCACTGATAGTGCGGAATGAGTCTCACAACCAGGATATAGAGGAGTATCTGCGTCCTTAAACATATCATAAAACTCCTTTGCCTCAGGATTAGGATCCTCCGGATCAAAATTAGGCCCTGCCGCAGCATACACCATATCTCGTGCAAGGTTCTGTATGTCTCCATAATCCACAGAGCATCCGTTGTCTTCGAGGACATCCGTTGCAGCATTATCATCAAAAGCATAAGTACCAGCTTCTGCAGCCTGTCTTTCTGAATATAATTCACCTTGCGATGACCACAGGCCGTAATCACGTACGAAACCCTTACGGGTCAAATGATCTCTCACAGTCATCACTTCTTCGAAACGTCTATTGTGACAATTAACACATGGACACTTGATTTTGTTATCGTCCATGTACTGAGTTTTGCTCATGGCATACTTAAGAAATACTTCCACACCTGCCTGAAAATCGTCACTCACACCAATTCTGCTCTCGTGTTGTCGTTTGTACATCCATGTACGATCAATAAAGTAACGATTCATGCTCGATTTGATGTGAATATCTGTATCGTAAGACAAACTAAACATAAGAATTAATAGCCCGATACCGATACTCATATCGTAAGAAAAACTAAACTTGTGGATAACACGCTAGGCCTACGACGAGGCTACTTAGTATCACAATCTAACATAATTAGTATATAATCATGTAACTGGTGGATCCGCTAGCTAGTAAGCCGGATGTACTTAATATCAGAGAGTATCAGATTAGTATCAGTATATAGGTTAGGTAGACCGTATCAAACGCATATCGGAATAGTAGGCCGAATAGGAGGCCGAGATAGTCGAATGAGAAGAAGGGAAGAAAGGAGGAGCAGATGGGTCCAGAGCCATGGTGGAGGAGGAGAAGTAACATGAGAGCAGTTTCCGCCGTAACATCTCCTGGCTCTGCTGGCAACTGAAGTCCAGATGCTACAAAGGACGATCCTTCGCTGAAATCAACTACAACACCCATCAGTTCAAGTTCATTCCTATATGAGTATATTCCAATGCCATAGAGGAAGGTCAACAAACTGATGGCTTCTATGGCATTGGAATCTACTCATATAGGAATAAACTTGAACTGATGGGTGTTGTAGTCGATTTCAGCGAAGGATCGTCCTTTGTAGCATCTGGACTTCAGTTGCCAGCGGAGCCAGGAGATGTTACGGCAGAAACTGCTCTCATGTTACTTCTCCTCCTCCACCATGGCTCTGGACCCATCTGCTCCTCCCTTCTTCCCTTCTTCTCATTCGACTATCTCGGCCTCCTATTCGGCCTACTAATCCGATACCGATACTTTGAACCTTGATCTTAACCCAAACCTATATACTGATCGATACTAATCCGCTACGCCCGATACTAAGTATATACGGTCGATACTGATAGCGATAGTCCGATACCGATAGCGATAGTCCGATACCGATAGTTCGATCGATACCGATAGTTCGATACCGATAGCGATAGTCCGATACCGATAGCGATAGTTCGATACCGATAGCGATAGTCCGATACAGATACACATGGACCTACATATCTATATATCCCTAGTAGCCATACTCCTCTACATACTACTCTACACTAGGATCTAGTAACCATATACTACTCTACACACTAGCTACGTAGTCATACTCTAAAATAAGGTAAACTAATTTACCCATACATTAAAACCAACCCAATCAAATCTTAGGCAAACTATTCATATGATATCAATCGAAATACAAATAGGTCAACTAGGCTAGTTCTAGGTCAAATTAGGAGGTCCAAGTCAACTCTGTCAAAACTAACCTTAATTAGGCTAAACTTCTACCTTAGCTAATCAAATATATATACTAGACTTCACGACGTGTGTCTGTGTATATATATATATATTATTAATAAATTACTTAAAATTATGCCTATATATATATATATATATATATATATATATATATATATATATATATGTCTGTGTGTGTGTGTATCCGTGTGTCTGTGTCCGTGTGTGTGTGTGTGTGTGTGTGTGTGTGTCTGTGTGTGTGTGTGTGTGTGTCTGTGTTCCGTGTGTCCGTGTGTGTGTGTGTGTCTGTGTGGTGTGTGTCCGTAGTGTGTGTGTGTCCGTGTGTGTGTGTGTGTGTCCGTGTGTGTGTGTGTGTCTGTGGGAGAGGAGAAGGAGGACTCCTGCGCGGGGACTCCAGAGTCCCTCCTACGCCCCTCCTGTCCCGACCCCCCCCAACCCCTGCCCGACCCTCCCCAACCCCTGCCCGACCCCTCTCCCACCCCCTGCCCCGACCCCCCAACCCCTGCCCGACCCCCCCAACCCCTGCCCGACCCCCTCTCCCACCCCCCTGCCCCCCCTGTCCCGACCTCCCCAACCCCTGCCCGACCCTCCCCCAACCCCTGCCCGACCCCCCCTCCTCCCACCCCCCTGTCCAGACCACCCCCCACCCCTGCCCGACCCCCTCCCCGACCCCCCCCTGCCCCCTCTCCCACCCCACCCTTGCCCCGACCACCCCACCCCCTACCCGAACCCCCCCTGTCCAGACCACCCCCCCCACCCCTGCCCGACCCCCCTCCCCGACCCCCCTGCCCCCGACCACCCCACTCCACCCTTGCCCCGACCACCCCACCCCGTACCCGAAACCCCCCTGCCCCACACCCTCTCCGACCACTACGACAGCCCCCCAACCCCCCAAATCGTAAAAGAGAGAGAGAGAGAGAGAGGAAGATAGAGAGAGAGAGAGGGGGGGGAGAGAGAGCATACCTTAGAGAGAGAGAGGGAGATCGCCGGTCGGAGAGAGGGAGATCGTCGGAGAGAGGGAGAGGGAAGAGAGAGAGTATTTTGGGGGGAATGAAAATTTCCCCCCCCGTCGGTTCAATTTAAGTTAGCGTACAGAAATTAGCGACGGAGTAGCGACGGTTTATTCCGTCGCTAAGTCGTCAGTAAATCTCGCGCCAGAGTAGCGACGGATTATTCCGTCGCTAAGTCGTCAGTAAATCTCGCGCCAGAGTAGCGACGGATTATTCCGTCGCTAAGTCGTCAGTAAATCTCGTGCCAATATTTTAGGCTTTTGCCGCCAAAATATACGACGTTCTAGCGACGGATATAAAACCGTCGCTACTTGGCCGACGACCTATCGACGGCCGTAGCGACGGATATGGACATAAAAAAATAAAAAAAATTGTCCACTGCTTTCCGTCGGTATTCCGTCACAAATCCGTCGGTGATCCGACGGTAATAGCGACGGAAAATTTCCGTCGCTAAATGGCCGTCGCTAAGTACTGTAATTTGGTAGTGCCGGAATGAATCGAATACTGAGAACTGTGAGCCTCTGCCATGATCTCCTGTCTAATATCTCCACTGGGTACACAAAGATGCTTCCCATGTTGAAGTATACCGTCTTTATGGTATACAACTCTGGCCTTCATCCTGCCTCGCACTCTGTCCTGAGTCGTTGAAGCTTGAAATATGCTGACTGTGCTATCCGGATCCTCTCAACTATACTGGACTCAACTTACATACTGGCCATCAACGCCACACCGGTAGGAAGGATAACTTCTATACCCATCTTCTGAAGATCTGCTAACAACTCTGGCTTGTACCGTCAGAAAATAAACTTCGGCTCTCCTACTCAATGTATTTGCTACAACGTTGGCCTTTCCTGGGTGATACTGCAGGTTGACATCATAATCCACAAGTAGCTCTAGCCACCTCTTCTGACGCATGTTGAGATCCTTCTGGGTGAAAACATACTTCAGCCTCTTGTGGTCGGTAAAAATCTCTATCCTATCTCCATACAAGTACTGCCTCCACAACTTAAGTGCAAACACTACGGCTGCTAACTCCAAGTCATGGGTTGGGTAATACCTCTCATGATCATGAAGTATTCATGACGCATAAGCTATTACCTTCCCATGCTGCGTCAGAACACATTCCAAGCCTCTGCCTGAAGCATCACAATACACTGAGAATCCCCCGGTTCCATCTGGAAGCATGGGAATGGGTGCCGTCATCAAGCCTCGCTTCAACTTCTCAAAAGAATCCTGACACTCTACTGTCCAAGCAAACTGTACATCCTTGCGGGTCAACTGGGTCAATGGCGCTAAAATCCGAGCAAAGTCTAAAATAAATCGCCGGGTAGTAGCTAGCCAAGCCAAGAAAACTATAGACTTTTGCAACTGTACTGGGTACTGTCCATGTCTCAGTAGCCACGATCTTCTGAGGATCCACTTCTACTCCTCCTCTGGTGATGATGTGACCTAAGTATTAAATGCGATCGAGCCAGAACTCGCATTTACTTAACTTGGCATACAACTGGTGCTCCCTAAAAATCTGGAGGACAACTCTGAGATGCTGCTCGTGCTCCGTCTCACTCTTGCTGTAGACCAGGATGTCGTCTAGGAACACAATCACAAACTGATCCAAATAAGGCATGAAGATACAGTTTATGAGGTCCATGAATACGGTCGGCGCATTGGTTTCTCCAAATGGCATAACAAGGAACTCCCAATGCCCATACCTAGACCTGTCACGACCCGCACCCGATGTAAGGGCATGAGTGCGTGACAACGTCCCAGCCTACGCCGCAGAAACGACATAAAATGCTGTCTAGGTCTACTATCTAACAACAATTATAATATCAAAATCTGTCAAGAACGGTCAACTCCGAATGGAGGACAAGCAATGACAATATAATATACTCAATCACAAACTCTAAGAAATATAGATGATACCGAAAGATAAAGACAACAAGATATGAAATATCATCCTGAAAATCTAACACAGATTACCACAAGTCCAGAGTCACAGAGTCAACAATCTCTAATACAACTACTAAAATAATAACAAGCCAAAATGTAATCTGGAGACAAAGTCCAGTACTAACTATTCCAGCTAAGCTACTCTAAAGCTCCATCGGCTGGAGCTAACCCTTGCTGAACTAGGGTCTCCAAGTCTAGGCCAACTACGTTATGAGGACCGTAGTAGGTAGGACAATCCTCCTCGCCATAATCTGTAAAATTTTGTCAACATATCTAGTCAGGATAGAACGAGCACAAATCTCAAATAACAGTTCTAGTTAGACGATATTGAAAATGTAGCAGTAAATAGAGAAAATATACGAGGTAAATAATGTGTACATGAATCATGGTAAGGCATGTCAAGACTGTAACTGAATGTAAGAACAAGAAAACAGTATATATCATGTACAAAAATCTGGAACTATATCTATGTGAGTTTAGTATTAGTTTCAACATGTGATCGACTTAGAACTTGATACAATGTTTGGCCTGGCTAATCATACGTGAGTGTACGATTAACACTATACAATAATAATACAATATAATACTGTGGGGTATTGATCACATATCTACGCTAACACCCCCATCCCTGACTAATATAGTGGATCCAGTCATGACACGTCATGACACGTGATTCTCTGATAAGGTAGCTAGCCTTCGCAGGAATCGTATCTATACAATGAATAATAAACAATGAAGACTTGCCCAGTGTATACCATATATAAGAGGAATAACATCTTATAACGAGATCCAGACAATACCAATCCGTATGAACAATGTGTCAAGAGAACAAGGATATCTACACTAAATACTAGAAACAAAGACGATATCATAAAACAGAAATATTATCAGAGAATGTACTCGCCTGTGGTCCTGAGCTGATAAGGTGAACAGACGCTCAGAGTAATCACAGACCTAAAGATGAGATACTACAAGTCAAAACATGGTTTAATAACGAAAGAAAAGCTAATCGAGTCATGATATGCAAGTCTAAGTCAAAAACTAGGTCAAACTAAGTCACACCAAGCTAAACTAGGTCACACTAGGTCAACCAAGGTCAAACAAGGTCACAGGAAGTCAATCCAAGTCAAACTAGGTCAATCTAAGTCATATTAGGCCTAACAAAGTCATACTAGGTCAAGACAGGTCTAGTTAGGTCAACCTTGGTCATAGGAGAACATTGGAAGTCAATCCGAATCAAACTAGGTCAAAAATTGACTTACAGTTGACTTTTGGTCAACGGGTCAACTCTGGTCAACTCTAGGTCAACCCTAGGTCAATGGTGACTAACAGTTGACTTTGGTCAACTGTCCAAGTCTAATGGAATTTGGGACTAAATTGGGTAAAGTGTTGACCCATAGTTGACTTTTGGTTTAAAAAGTCAACCGTTGTCAACCAAGGTCAAGACTAGGTCTAGGCGACTATTTCTAATTATTACCAACCCTTACAACCCATATCCGATTCATCTCAAACTCCTATTCTTCTCCTTCTTCTTATTCCTATTCTTTTTCTTATTCTCCTTCTCATTCTCATTCTCCTTCTCATTCTTATTCTCCTTCTCATTCTCCTCCTCATTCTCCTTCTTCCCTCATTCTCCTTCTCATTCTCCTTCTTATTCTCCTCCTCATTCTCCTTCTTCCCTCATTCTCCTTCTCATTCTCCTCCTCATTCTCATTCTCCTTCTCATTCTCCTTCTCATTCTCCTCCTCATTCTCCTTCTTCCCTCATTCTCCTTCTCATTCTTCTCCCCATTCTCCTTCTTCCCTCATTCTCCTTCTCATTCTCCTCCTCATTCTCATTCTCCTTCTCATTCTCCTTCTTCCCTCATTCTCATTCTTCTTCTCATTCTTCTTCTCATTCTCCTCCTCATTCTCCTTCTTCCCTCATTCTCCTTCTCATTCTCCTTCTTATTCTCATTCTCCTTCTCATTCTCCTTCTCCCCTCATTCTCCTTCTCATTCTCCTTTTACTACTGCTGCTCCTGCTAGTGCTATTGCTGCTACTATTCTGCTGTTTCTTATTCCCCTTCTTCTTCTAATTCTTCTACTCCTACTTCCTCTACTTCTCCTTCCTCTTCCACTCTCTCTTTATATATATATCTATCTATATACCTATCTATCTATCTATCTATATATATCTATCTATTTATATGTAAATTCATACACACACATATCCAAATATATATATATATATATAATCTCACAACACACACATCTATATATATAAATTCATACACACACATATAGATATATATATATATATATATATATATATATATATATATATATAGACACACACACACACACACTCTCACACTCTCACATATACACTTTCTCACACCACCACCACCACCATTCCTCTACACACACAATACATATTAATATATATACACACATATACATATATATATATATATATATATATATATATATATATATATATATATATATATATATATATATATATATATATATATATATATATATATATATATACACCACTCTAATTAAGAAAACCCCTAATCAAAATCCCTAAACTAGTTTTTAGGAAACCTAATAAAAGCTATGGTCAAAGTGTAGAGGTTGGTCTCGTCTACACTTATTGTGAAGAAATAAATGCAAAAGAGAAATAAATGGGGAATTTATGGCATACCTAGAATTTGGGTTGCTTGAAGAAGAAGGAGCTTTGAAGAAAGAAGTGAAATGGAGAGAGAGAGAGAGAGATTGCTTTGTGATGAAGCAAAGGGGAGGGGGTTGTTCCTATCATGGCCGGCCATGGAGGTTTATTGGGTTTGGGTGGAGATCCAATAAGCCTCCAAACCCATTAGACTTGGTTTAGGTTGGTTCGGGTTTAGTATGGTTCGGTTTATTTCGGTTTAATTCTAATTAACTAATTAAGCCTCTAAAATGACTAGTTAAGCCATGGAAGTAGGGTTTATGGTTTCTAGCCTAATTAGGATGGCATGTGGGCCAAGTCCAACTAGTATGTGGGTTCCACTAGGGTCCAGACTACCCGGGTCTCCAACTTAAGTCCAAATTGGATAAAATTTAAACCAAATCAAACAAATCCCTAAAAATCCTATAAAATCAAATAAAATTCCCAAAAATTATAAAACTTGGAAAATAACAAAAATACCCCTAATTCGAAAACTGGGGGTGACAAGACCTGAAGTTTGTCTTCGGGATGTCCTGCTCTCTGACTCTGATATGATGATATCCTGATCGCAAGTCGATCTTCGAGAATACTGCTGCCCCCTTGAGTTGATCAAACAAGTCATCTATCCTCGGGAGACGGTATCTGTTCTTGATTGTCACTGAATTCAAGGTACGATAATCTACATATAATCTGGACGTACCATCCTTCTTTTTCACAAGAAGCATCGAAGCTCCCCTAGGCGATCCACTAGCACGAATGAATCCCTTGGTCCTGAGTTCTTCAATCATCTTGTACAATATCTCTGACTTTGACGGCGCCATCCTGTAGACTCTCTCTGACACTGGTGCTGTCCCGGGAATCAAGTCGATAGTAAACTCGATCTCTCGCTCTGGCAGTATTTCTGGAAGCTCTTTCGAGAAAACATCTAGAAATTCCTTAACTATCCGGGGTAACTGCACTGCTGCTACGGCCATCCGCAATACTGGAGAAGGAGGTTCAACTTTGCCTCGAAAGAAAAAAAACTTCGGTTCGCTTGGAATGTGAAAAATAACCCTGCCAATGTGGCAATCTATCATAGCATACTGGTCCCTCAACCAATCCATATCTAAGACCACATCATAATCGGCCATCGGGAACTCTATCAGTCTAGCAGAAAACTCTCTACCGCTAACTACGATCCGACACGAGGAAAACACTCTATCTACTCCCACAAGTCCGTTACCAGTAAGTATATTGAGCCTTACTGATAATGACTCGGGCTCCAGTCCTATTCGTGTCACGAATCGTGCAGACATAAATGAATGTGATGCACCAGAATCAAATAACGCTGATGCTGGAAAGGAGTTGACGAGAATAGTACCTGCCACTACCTCACCTGGTGCCAATCCTTCTTCTCCGATGGTCAAAGCCAGCACTTGACCATGTCCTCTGGGTGCAGGTCTCCTCTGCTAAAAAATTCTCTGCCTCCTCTGGATCAGGGCTTAGGCTTAGGCATACTGCTGCGGTCTGTGCTGCTGGAATGCCTGGGCCTGCGTCGGCAGTGACCTTGGGAACGGGTACTGCTGCTACTGCTGGATTGGTGCTGGTCCACTAATTGAAGGACTAGAGAAGGCTGATGAAGATGAACTCCCCCTGTTCAGGCAGTTTCTAACCCTGTGGTCCAGGGCACCACAAACCAAGCACAAACTCTGTGCTCTGCGACACTCTGATACCACATGCCTCGGCTTCCCGTAGTATGAACATCCCACTGCGGAAGGCTGCTTTTGCTTCTGCTGCTGAGGGTACGTCGGGGTTGAATTCTGAACCGACGTCACTGAGGTCGTCCGCCTCGGAGCTCCAATGGTCAAAGCCCTAGCTGCCGGGGTTGGTCCTGAAGACTGATTCATCTGGCCGTGAGATCTCTTCCGACCTCCGGTCTTGTCCACGATCCTCTGGGAGGTACACTCATGCCTCATAGCTGCTCTCAATATCGTATCAAAAGTTCGATGCTCAAACTGCTCCACTACTAATAAGATCTCTAGATAGAGCCCTTATGGGAACCGCTGGGCTCTGTCGAAACTCGATCGCTACCAAGGTGGGAGCAAATCGACTAAGTCTCGAAAACTCGACCGAATATCCGTTAACCGTTCTGCCCATCTGCTTCAAATTGGTGAACCTCGTCTGTAGATCGTACCGAGCTACAACATCGAAATACTTGGTCTGGAATCTCCATCTGAATACTGCCCAAGCAATGGGTACGGCTAATCCAACGGCCTGCGCTGCCCCCCAGCTGCGGGCAAGATCCAATAATTGCAAGCGCACCACGTGTCACGACCCGCTCCTGAATATTCGGACACGAGTCGGACACGCCCAGCCTTCTCGTTTGACACGACGAAGTAAGCTGTACCAAGCTAGAGAAATCTAACCAGATAAACATAAATGTGTACAATCACAACATCTAAAAACGTTCCCAAAAAGATCACCATAATCCACAAATCCAGATATCATGAAGTACCAGAATCACATGAATGAAAAATGCTATGAACTATAAAGACAATATCTAGAAGTAAAGCTAAATAGTCTAAACCTGAAGCCTCAAGCTAAGTCTCATCATGCTCAACTAATATCCTGGGCTCTGGCCCATAGGGTAGAATGGTACCCTGCAAGTACACCGGCAAGTACACCTGCAACATATCCTAGTCAGGAGCGGAGCTAAGTATATCCAAGAAAATGAACATGAACATCATGGTATGAATCAAGAAGCAGAAAAATATATAAATACAGGAAATGAGACAAGACATGAAACTGAGCAGAAAATACAGAAAGTAAAACAGGAAACATGGTATGAGTCCTGAACATGAAATATAACCTGAACATGAAGTAGAACCTGAATCATAAAATACAACCTGAATATGAAATACAACCATGAATCCTGAAATACAACCTGAATCCTGACATGTGCAATATTGAAATACATCTAGATTTTGTGATTGGCTTGGGTAGATGCAATGATCATGAAATGGTATGGCCTTGGTCCCGCGTGCACGGTACGGGACCCAAGCTATTCACATGAGTAGTAACAGGATTTGATCACTTATCTATAGTATTTCCCCTCCCAGACCAGGTAATGCATGAAACATAAAACCAGACAATCCCGTGATACATCGTATCAATCAAGGAGATTCAAGAATGAACATGCAAGATATGAGAAATGAACAAATCCGAGGAGTATACTTGCCTTGCTCAGGGTGATCATGTATGGTTGGTAAGGCTGTATGTCCACCTGTATAAGTATAGGTGGGGTAAGCTCAAAACAATATCATTTGACTACTACTATCTGTTGGCCCATTCCATGGTCACACCCGATTTTGATAATCGATATGCACTTAAGTCAATACACAAAATATACAAACTGCTGCTAATCATTTCAGGGTATATGAAATCGATATCAACGGGCATTGTACTGCATCAACAAAGCATAGATATCATCAATCTGAAGATGAATTTCAATGGGATTTAGTTTGAGTCATTTTATAATTTATTCTGTATTTTATCTTTATTGAGTCTAGGACTTAAATTTGTAAAATCGACTAGGTAATACTGGCTTAGGTTTATCCCAGTCCAAATTTTCAAAAAGCCTACCTATTTCTATTTCATCTTTATAAAATATTCTAAATTACTTGTACAAACAGTCTTTGACAAATATTTTGAAATTTTCCGTGACAGAACTCAAAATCGAGTTCGGTCCGAACTCTGCCCGAGTTCGGTCACTTTGAATTCAAATGACAGTTGCCTCCAAATCTGCATGCAACGTCTATATGCGAAATATTTGCATCAGAACTCTGCCAGAACTCTGCCTGAGTTCGGTCCCAGAAAACACCTATAAATAGAAGAGAGTTTTTCATTTCAAATCACTCATTCATTCTTCATCTTCTCTTCTCTACTCAACAAGTATTTTCAAACGTTCTAAAGCTTTCAAATCGCACATATACTTCTCTTAGACAAAAGCCAGTAATATCTACGTTGATTTAGAGTCTTTTGGTGTCCAAGAGTTGTAAAGAGGTCATTCTAAGTACAACAACTATCTTTGTTGCGGTGCCGGTCGTGCGCTCGTCATCAAGCACGGTGTTGTGAAGTTGGTCGTGCACTTGTCACCAAGCACGGTATTGTAAGAGACTGAAAGCCCTCATTTCGCTTGTGCCATAGTGGATTAACATCGAGCAAGAGTACTCTAGACTGGATTAGTCCTCTCAGAGGGATACCAGTATACATCGCTGTGTCACTGAGTTTGATCTCTCTATCTCTTGCTATATTTATTACTGTCTCTTATTTATTGCCATAGTTATAACTTTAATTTTTGAATTGGTGATTATTTTTTGCTGCACACACACACACACACTCTATTTATCCCCCCACTAGAGGTGCTCAACGGTCCTATAATTGGTATCAGAGCAGGTTATATTCTAATATAACAAATATCAGAGAGTATATATGGCAGCCGTGAAATCAATATTCAACGGTGAAGGGCAATCCACAAATAGACCCCCATGATTTGATGGTACAAATTATACCTATTGGAAAACACGGATGACTTTCTTCTTAAAATCTCTTGACTTTGATCTTTGGTCTATAGTCATTGATGGTTATAAGAAACCAGCACCCACAGTAGTTAAAGGCCAGCTTGTAGACAAGCCTTATGACAAATACACTAAAGCTAAAAATTTAAGGCTAGTCTAGATGCTCATGCCATCAATGCACTATTCTGTTCAATTGACAAAACGGAGTTCAACAGAGTTTCAACCTGTAAAATGTCTCATGAAATTTAGAAACTTCTTGAGGTAACTTATGAAGGTACTTCCCAAGTGAAGGAATCCAAAATTAGTAGAATAACACAGGAATATGAATCTTTTAAGATGAAACCCGGTGAGTCAATTACACAGATGTTCACTCGTTTCCTTGATATAACTAATCCTCTGCAATCCCTTGGTAAGGATTACAACAATCATGAGAAGATCAGAAAAGTACTGCGGGCTCTAACCAAGAACTGGAATCCTAAAGCTACAACAATCATTGAAGGAAACGATCTCACCACTATATCCTTGGAAACACTGATGGGCAAGCTCATGACCCATGAGCTTGATCTACAAGAGTTTGAAGAAGAAAATCTAAAAAAATCTATTGCCTTCAAAGCTCAAGCAAAAAAATCAACATGCAATGATTCTGATGAAGAATCATCAAGTGGTGATGAACAAGCCCTACTTGTGAAGAACTTCAGAAAATTCCTAAATTTTAAGAAATCAAACAGAAGGAAGAGAGATATCCAAGAAAGCAATGATGATGAAACCATTTGCTTTGGATGCAAGAAGACAGGGCACATGAAGAAGGACTGCCCAACTTCAAAAAAAAGCAGTCCATATGACAGATCAAGATCAAGCAGAAAAGCAACACCCAGTCGAAAGTATGCCAGCACAAGCATCTGACATGAAAGTGATGCCAGTGATACAGAGGAAGAAGACAGACCTTGCAGAAATACCAATGTCTGTCTTATGGCATTTGATAAGGTATCCTCAAATCCTCTATATGATGATTTTACTTTCGATGAATTAGAAAATGCCTTTAACTAATTACTTGAAGATCATAAAACTGTGCTTGAAAAGTATAAGCAATCTCGAAAAGAGATTAAGGCATACACAACCGAGATAGCTAGACTGTCCAATCTTATTGAAGATATTAAAAAGACGTCTACTACCAGTAACACGGAAGAGATAGCCACACTTAAGGTAGACTATCAGGAGGCTATCCTCAAGATTGAAAGAAAGAAAGAGATTATGTCAAAATGCAAGAATTATATGACAGAGAGAAAAAGAAGCACTTAGTCACATAACAAAGACTCTCAGATGTGACTGCTAGATATGAAGAGTCTGTTGCAATTTCTAAAAAGTTAGAAATCAAGTTAGGCAAATAGGCAATACCTGTGACACAGCCTAAGTTTAGTCCTAATGCTAAGCATACACCTAAGAGGACTAAAAATAATAAAGCATAGAAGAAATACGACTATCATCATGCTTTCACTTATAGGTTCTCCAAGAAACCAAACAAGCATGTGAACACAGTTTTAACCACTACTGGTTCTAAACTAACTTGCACTTATTGTGGTACACACGAACGCATATCACAGAATTGCTTGGCAAGGAAACTTGTTGACAATCACACTTTATTCTTGAGACCTAAAACTAATCATAATAGACCCTTCAGTAAATGGGTACCAAAGGATTCATCTACTTGTTTTGTAGGTAGACCCTCAACCCTCTCATGCTAAAAGCAAATGGATCCTCGATAGCGAATGTTCGCAGCACATGACTGGTGATGCATCTTTGTTCGCCACGCTATCAATGAAGAAAGAAGGATACGTCTCCTTCGAAAATAATTTGAGAGATAATATTATTGGTAATGGTACTGTCAGTATTTTTCCTTATCCAGTAATAAAAGATGTTTGTCTAGTAACAGAATTGAAACAAAACCTACTAAGCATAAGTCATTTGGATAATAATGATTATGGTATCAATTTTGTGAAAGACAAATGTACCATATATGATATGTTATCTGGTGATCCCGTATATAAAGGGATTAGAGAGGACAACATTTATGTTTACTTTTTGGATAATACTAATAATGCAGGTAGATGCCTAGTAGCTAATCTTGATGAAAGCTGGCTTTGGCACATGAGACTAGGACATACAAATATGGACACTATCTCATGACTCAGTACTAAGAAGTTGGTAAAAGGACTCCCCGAGATTCCATTCAAGAGAGATATGGTATGTGCTTACTGTGAAAAGAACAAAGCACATAGGTCTACATTTAAATCCATCAACGCTGTAAGTACTTCTAGACCTTTGCAGTTGATTCATAAGGATTTATTTGGGCCTAGTAGAGTCGCTAGTCTTGGCAGTAAGCTCTACGCTTTTGTTATTGTTGATGATTTCTCTCATTTTATTTGGGTTTACTTTTTATCAAACAAAAGTGATGTTATCTTTGAATTTTAGATATTTTGCAAAAAGGTATAAAATGAAAAAGGCTTCATGATTACTCGTATCTGAAGCGATCATGGTAGCAAATTCGTAAATTATAATTTCAAAAAGTTTTATAATGATAGTGGATATTACCATGAATTTTTTTTGTTCTAGAACTCCCCAACAGAATGGTGTTGTGGAGCGGAAGAACCATACTCTAAACGAAATGGCTAGAGTCATGCTGAATCAGCATAATATTCCTAAGTATTTTTGGGCAAAAGCTGTTAGTACAGCCTGTCATATTTTGAAAGGGTGTTAATTCAACCTATCTCGAAGAAAATACCATATGAACTTTGGTTTGGAAAGATTCCAAATATTTCTTATTTTAAAGTTTTTGGATATCGCTGTTTTATCCTGAACACCAAGGACAACTTGGAAAAGTTCGACTCTAAAGCAGATGAAGGGATATTTCTCGGATATGCTGCTAAGAGTAAGGGATAAAGGATTTTTAATAAAAGATCTATGATTGTTGAAGAATCAATTAATGTTACTTTTGATGAGCTAAATAGTCACAGATCTAGCGACAGTGATGATTAAGATGCACATACAAAAACTGAGAAGAGTCCTGTGGAAGATCTGACTCAAAAGGTTAATTCATTAAAATTCTTACCAGATCATCCAGAGATACTCATTATAGGTGATGTATCAAAAGGTGTAAGTACACGCTCCTCTCTTGAGGATTCTGAAATAGCAGCAATATAGCATTTATTTCTCAAATAGAACCTAAGAATATAGATGATGCATTTCTGATGAGTTTTGGATTGATTCCATGCAAGAGAAACTAAATCAATTTGAGAGAAACCAAGTTTGAGAACTTGTTCCTAAACCTATTGGTCAATCAATAATTAGTACAAAATGGGTGTTCCGAAATAAACTCAGTAAAGATGGACAAGTTCTACGCAACAAAGCACGTCTAGTGGTACAAGGTTATAATCAAGAAGAAGGGATTGATTATGACGAGACTTATGCTCCTGTTGCTAGACAAGAAGCCATCCGCATATTTTGTGCATTTGCATGTTTTAATGATTTTAAATTATTTCAAATGGACGTGAAAAGTGCATTTTTGAACAAATTTTTAAAAGAGAGTTTTTGTGAAACAACCCCCTGGTTTTGAAGATTTTTAAAAACCTGATCACGTCTTCAAGCTTAAGAAAGCACTCTATGGACTCAAACAAGCACATCGTGGTTTGTTTATTTGCCGGTTCGAGCTACTGGATTATTCTTTTTTGCACATAACCTCAGGCAAGACACCTTGCCTTTACTGTTTAATTTCTTGCTCAATATTATGCATACTTTTTCTTTATGTTGTTCTTTTAAAACTATATATAGATGCAAATTATTATATTTTATGCAATTGGCTTAGAGTTAAGGGACCACCGTATGTTTAATGCATCTCATAAACTGTCACGATGTGCCACGGATTGTGTGTGAGTTGTGAGTCGCATATAGATGCGGACTTACGTGCTGACTGATCATTGGTGCGTACAGGCCGTGCGTTAGGATATAACTGCTAATAGATTTGTGTAGAAGACTTGGCAGTTATTAAGGATTAAACAGTGTTGTAGAGTCGACACATGTATAGTATCATTGGGGGGAGGGGACAGTTATTAGCGTAGGGGCTAGATTTATTTTTTACACACATTTTGGGCCGAGGGTGACTCTTATGAGCACTACCTTCTGCCCAGGGCCGATAGTGTCTCGGATGAGCGCTACTTGACGGCCACTCTCTATTACTTGCTTGTGTGAATCCGTTACAGTCCCTGCGTAGAACATTGTCCTCAAAATACATATCACATAGGATGGTTAGGAACCTTTACTCATGCATACTTTTCTGTTGAGCTTTATTATTCAGTTTATTGGCATGATATTATGTGTCTGTTACGTCCCTATGAGGACCTGGTTATCTCGCCAGGTGTGTTCTCTTGTCTTTCGCAGGTATTCTAGCTCTAGCCGTGATCATTGCTATTTTTTCGAGGATGATTGCACTTGGATCGTCTTCGCTTCGCTCGCCAAACTCATTTCATTTCTATGTATTTCTTTTCTTGCTTGTTGGTAGTGGATTTGTCTCCGCCCAACATATTGTATAAAGACTTTTCATAGTTGGTATTATGATATCTTTATTTTTTCTTTATTTTATGGATGAGATTAGTCGTTATGGTTTCTACTACATATTACAGCTTATGTATGCATACGAGGTTTCCATATATTGGGGTATACTTCGTATGTATACAGCTGGCATGTCTACGTTCCTAGTCCTACGTTTTGGGACTGGGGCGTTACATGTTTTTTGTGGTGGCCCATGCAGGCAGTTGTCACTTCGGTTACGTAATTGTACCGATGTGAGCCTGTAACATAGGATTATAATCTAGGAATCTCATCCATACAGCTTGACCTCTTTCTTTGGTTTCAAATTTTTGAACTCTTGTTCGACCTCTTGAACTGCATATTGGTTGATTCCTTTTTACCGTCGATTCTTATTTTCGTGCTTAGTGTCAATAGGAAGGACTACACTAGTATATGCTCATAGGTCAAACACATATGGCTAGATGGTTATATGGCAATTGGATAATTCAGACTCTAGTTGACGTTAAAAAGGCTTTTTAGTGTAATTTAATGATTAGAATTGGTAAAGTAGGATATTACCACAGAAAGTTTATACCTTGAGATTTCTAAATAGTAACACCAGAGGATTATAGAATTTCATACTTGATTTAAGAAATTGATTGATTTTCAAGATTTGATATTTATGATTT
>JANAVB010025918.1:0-22934 GCA_029216955.1 Iris pallida
CCGCATCGACGACTTGTTCGCCATCTCAAGATGCAAGTGTTTTCGAAGATTGATCTGCGATCGGTTATCACCAACTCAAAGTCAAGCCAGATGACGTGCCGAAGTCTGTCTTCCATACTCGCTATGGCCACTACGAGTTCTTGGTAATGTCGCTCTGACAAACGCCCCTGCCGTCTTCATGGATCTAATGAATCGGTGTTTCGTCCGTTCGTTGATAAATTCGTAGTAGTCTTCATTGACGACATCCTCGTCTACTCGAAGGATCGAGCGCAACATGCAGAGCATCTGCGGACGGTACTTCAAATCCTTCGAGAGAATCAATATTTGCGAAGATGAGCAAGTACAAATTCTGACTGAACAACGTCTCATTTCTTGGGCACATCATCCCCCACGGGCATCGCAGTCGATCCGAAGAAAGTCGAGGCAATTGTTGATTGAAAACGGCCCGTATCAGTTAGCGAAATTCGAAGCTTCCTAGGCTTGGCGGGATACTACCGACGCTTCGTGAAGGACTTCACGAAGATTGCATCGCCGTTGACTCGTCTCACCCAGAAAGGAGTCACATTCAAGTGGTCAGACGACTGTGAAGCTTCCTTCCAGGAGCTCAAAGAACGGCTTGTTTCGGCCCCGATACTTGCTCTTTCTGAAGGGACGGAGGGATTTTAGATCTTCAGCGATGCTTCTGGCCAGGGCTTGGGGTGTGTGCTCATCCGGGATAAGGTGATATCTTTTGCTTTCCGGCAATTGAAGCCGCACGAGAAATATCCCACGTACGACCTAGAATTAGCGGCGATTGTGTTTACGTTGAAGCTGTGGCGTACTATCTCTATGGCGTGGCGTGCAGGATTTATACGGACCACAAAAGCCTCAAGTATCTCTTCATCCAGAAAGAATTGAATTTCGGCAGAGGCGATGGCTCGAGTTGATCAAAGACTATGACTTATCAATCGACTACACGCGGGCAAGGAAATGTGGTAGCGGATGCACTGAGCCGGAAGTACTTCACTTCGTTATGAATCAACGATCGACTGCTGCGTGACTTGGAAGGAATGGGCATCGAGCTCCGAGTTCGTTTCAGAGACGTAAAACTAGGCAACTGCGGGTGGAACCGAGCCTACTGGAGAGGATCAAGTCTGCACAGAAGGACGACCCATACCTGGAGAAGATGCGAAAGCTGATATCGACAGGAAAAGCGTCCGACTTTGCAGAGGACGAGTCGAGTGTTGCGCGTGAAGGGACGACTATGCCTACCGGACGACGCAGAACTTAGAAAGGAGATAATATCGAGGCACATTATGCAAAATATTCCTTGCATCATGACAGCACCAAGATGTATAAGGACCTCCACATTGTCTTATGGTGGCACGGCATGAAGAGGGACGTAGCGCTCTTTGTGTCAAAATGTATGGCCTGTCAGCAAGTCAAAGTCGAGCACCAGCGACCGGGCGGGCAGATACAGAACCTTGCTTTCCATAATGGAAATGGGATCACATCACTATGTACTTCGTTGTTGGCTTGCCGAGGACGCCGCGGGAAAATGACGCCATCTGGGTCATCATCGATCGACTAACCAAGTCAGCGCACTTTATTGCCATCAAATTTACTTGGAGCGTCGACCGCCTTGCTCAGATATACCTCGATGAAGTAGTTCGGCTGTACGGGATTCCAGTATCTATCATCTCGAATCGGATGGACGGTTCGTAGCGCGCTTCTGGAGTAGTCTTCATTCAGTACTGGGGACCAAGTTGAAGTTCAGCTCAGCTTATCATCCTCAGACTGACGGCCAAGAGCGGATGAACCAAATTCTCGAAGACATGTTACGACTCTGTGTGATCGACTTGAAGTCAAGTTGGGACGTCCATCTACCGCTGACCGAGTTTGCGTACAACAACAGCTATCAGCCCAGCATCCAAATGGCGCCGTATAAATCTTTGTACGGCCGGAAGTAAAGATCACCCATTTGCTGGGATGAAGTCGGGGAACGGCAGATACTTGGTCCGTTGCTGGTGGAGCAGACCGTGGAAGGTCAAGTTAATACGAGAGAGATTGAAGATAGCACAAAGCCGGCAAAAGAGCTATGCCGACACGTACCGACGCCCCCTCGAGTTCTCGGAAGGGGACCATGTATTCTTGAAAGTCATGCCCATGCGGGGAGTTTCCATTCTGCGAAAGGGAAATTGAGCCCAAGATTTGTTGTTCCGTTCGAAATATTGAAGCGAGTCGCCCCGGTAGCTTACCAAATCGCCTTGCCGCGGCGTTGTCAGAGGTACATACATCTTTCATGTATCACAATTGCGAAAGTACGTGCATGATCCGAGCCATGTGGTAGATTTGGGTAAGCTGGACCTGAAGGCGGACTTGTCATATGTCGAAGAGCCGGTGCAAATCTTGGAGCGCAAGGATGAACTTCTCCACAACCGTGCTATTCCTCTCGTCCGCGTCCTCTGGAAAAACCATTCTGTCGAAGAGTCGACGTGAGAGCTTGAGTCAGAAATGAAGAAAAGTTTCCTTCATTGTTCTCGTAGAGGTAGGTTCTATTTTAAGTTTCGAGAACGAAACTTTTCTTAGTTGGTTATGGTGTAGTATCCCGTCCCTACATCGTGCCCTGTACTTCGTCTACGAGGTACGCGAGAAAGGAACAATGTTGCTATCGATTCGGTCGGGATTAATCGAATCGATCAAACGGAAACGGTTGAATTAAGATCCATTCCTCGTTATGGAATGTCTTCTTCGGAACCAAGTTCCATATCCAGCGGGTTGCGCCTCAAGGATTGATTCTGCGGCTGAGTCGGGAGACCTCCCGTTGTTCTGCTTTTCACGCCGCTTGCGTTGGTTTTGGCTTTGTTTTTTGAATGCGTTTTCGCGAATGTTTTCGATGGTTTTCATGGCTTGTATTTCGAACTCGCATTTCCTAACGAAATTCTTGAATAATACAGTGTTCTAATCGGTTGCTTGTACGATTTCAGGTAATCGCATAGGCGACATCTAGCGCGGTCAACAAGTTCTCTCGTCGAAGTAAACTCAAGGTGAGTGGCTGACCCTTCTCTTCTTGACCCCTTCTTAGGTAAATCGATAGTATTGTTGCGGAAGAAAGAATGAATGCAAGGGCACGGGCACGCTAAAATGATTAAGTTTCAAAGTGAACGAAGGCTGTACCTTAATAACTGAATAATGTCTTAACTCGTCTTGGACAACTTGTCGACAAGAAGAAAGTTTTTTCGACGCGACAACCCGGGGCGACGGAACCGACTCGGCCTAGGAGAAACGGTATAGCTGTGCTGGATGATAGCACGGGTTAAGCAGGGACTTATAGCGGGGCTCGCTACTTGCGCTGCAAGGGCCCCGACTAACAAAGCTATAAGTCCAGGATGGCTTGTGGTGTTAGTGACCAATCACACGTAATATTGCACTTGGTATGAAAAATGATAACAATTGACAGGGAAGACCATGGTAAGTCTCATAAGGCGCGCGGGCCGCCGGAGGTAATTTCCAACGTAAATTACATATTACTTTTTATTGCTCGCTTGAAATTCATTAGGATGGTTAGAAACATTCATGAACTAGGTCATATAAACTCATCAACCAAATGAGAGCTTGGAACTTAACTTGCCAAGCACCAGTATAAAGTGTAATATACTGATCCTCGCTCTCCACGCAGGTACCCCGAACCACGAATGGCGTGCCACCTAAAAGCTCAAGGCGAAGTGAACCCTTTTGAAGCCTCGTCCGCGTGTGAAGGCTTGTGTTTCTGGATTCCTCTTGAAGAAGACCCCGCATTCAGTCCAAAAGAAGATGACGACTCGACTCGCCTCGATAGCAGGTGGAAAGTGTTATATTTTTGCTTGTAAAAAGGGGATGTAACGTATGGAACGACTATCTCATTGGCGTTCATTTTGTAAGTCGAGTCATGTTGTAGCCCGCGTGAAAATGAATGTAATGAAGTCAATGTAAATGAAGTTTTATTATCAATGAAAAAGTCTACTTCTATTTCAAATGTGTCAATCAATTTTTCTGCATACTCTAACTTGATGTTGTGTTTCGGATGACCTTATGACTACGCCTTGTGCGATCGCAACTTAGGTTCACACGGCATCACGCCCGGGGGACAACTATCGATTCTACGGAATCGGGACGTGACCGCGGGACACAATAAAATGGTAAGTCCTGTAAAACAACCCAAAAATTTATGCAATATTTTTTTATTATTTGAATAACTTAGGTAAATATCATGGGTATTTATACAGTATATGCATATAAGCTTTACTCATATTGAGGAGTAAATATATGACTAATGATATTTACATATATTTGTTAATTACCTTTTAGATTTTTTTTTAGAATTTTATTATAAATTATTGGAATTTTTTTAGAATTATTATAGGTTATTTAGAAATAAGGATATTACCTATTATTAAGTCTTTTAAAACACATATAGTAATAAATAAATATATGTGCTAAATATATGGAAATACATTTGTTTAAAATATTGTTAGATTTTATTTAGAATTTTTCTTTATCTTTTATGGGAAATTGAAAAAAAAAACCTTTCAATAACTCGCGAGATACGAATATCTCGCGAGTCAAAGAAACCCTTTCTCTCTCGACTGTATTCGAACAGAGAAGTTTGCTCGGATTGGGCATTCAAATTCAAATCTCCTTCAATCTCTATTTTTTTATCCAATCTTTTCCTCGTCATTCCCTTTCATATTCTCTCCAAGATTTTTCTAAATCCGCATTCAAATATTAACCAAATTCGGAAAGAAATCAGATTTAAATCTGATTTAAACTCGAGTATACATATATGCAGTTAACTTCTATCCTCTGTATTCTTCCTCCTTAAATCGACATCCACCTGGGAAAACTCATCGGCCTCTCCTCCTAGATGAACCCAGGACATCCCTGCGGCCCGACGATGCCGTACGTGGCCGTCGACGGTCGAAAGTGCGTGGACTGTGTCTGCACAGCGACACCAATGGCAGACAGCAGCAGCAAGGCTGCAAACACCATTATTTTGGGTACAATTTTTTTGCCTTCGCTTCTCCGTTTTTTGATTCGATTAATTCGTTGGATAGCCAACATAGCCAACTATCGATCCCAATAATTAGATTTTGGGTTAGATGAATCCCCTGGCCAAAAAATTGACTTAAAGTTGACCAGAAAACTGTTCTAAGAACAGTGTCCCACCCCCTGTATTGGAAGGCCAATCCTTGGCAATCTACTGTAAAATTTAGAAAACCATCTGAACAAAGTTTTAGAAGACATGAACAGTTCCAAACCCCTTTCGTAGTTTTTTATTTCTTTATTGCATTCTACAAAAATAGACTTTAAAAATCAGTAAAAATAGTTTTGAAAAACAACTAAATTCAAGAAAATTTCACCGATACGACAAGCGCCCCGACAAATCGGGCTATGTGGTCGCAAACCATGGGCATCGAAAGATTCGTATAGATTTTATCGACGTGTGGAATTCGACGGAACTCGATTTCGTTGTGTGTATGCGACGAAATCTAGATGTATCAGTCAAGATATCCCGTATCGGCCCTTTTACAAAGTAGGCCATAACTTCGTGTACATTTGCCGATTAGAGATGAAACTTGTACCAACAGGACCGTATCAATTTTATGGTCTTGTATGCCAAGTTTGGTCCGATTCCGAGAAGGTCGACCAGAACACCTTTTTGGCGGGCCCGCGACCCTATCCAACGGGCGATTTTGTGCACGGCTTATCGAAATTCAAAACTGGACATACGGTTGGGTTCGTCTCGCCAAACCTGACCCATAAACATGTAGTTTGACGACTTTAGAGACCGTAAACACTGGCACATTTTTTGGTATAAAACGGGTCCAACGGCGGACATCGTTTTAATCCGAAATTATAATTTTGCCCCTATTTTAGAATTGGACTTTTGGATAGACGATTCATGATATATCTTTTATAACAAGAATGTTCTTGATGTTTGTTTCAGCATCCAGAGCCGTTCATAAATTTTGAGATTCATTGCTGACATACTTGATTGTTGGATTGCCATTTCCGTACCGCTAGGCAAGATACCTTGCCATGATACTCTATCATTACTTTACGTTATTTTTTTAGTTTCATATATATGCTGTATGTTTTATATCACTGTGCGTCCAAGTCACACTTGGGTGCAAGCAACTATATTGGTCGTTTTAAGTTATTTTATTCTATTCTTACATTGACTTAGTCCTAGTGACCACCCATTCAAGATGAGGCATTGGTATATCTCATATGGCCTTGACACATGATTATCACGTATTATGATTCACATTTAGGACATGTACTTGCATAATCAGCTGGCCACTGATACATATGAGGCATGCGACAGTTAGGAGTAACTGCTAATAGAATTGTATGCTAGTGGACTTGGCAGTTACTAGAGGTTCCTATGAGGCATGAATGTGACCCTACTAGACATTGGGTGGAAAGAATAGTTCCTTAACGTATGGGCCACATATGTACTTTTCTATTTCTAATCCTGTTGGCCTCTGACATTCAAGGAATGTTATGCTTTAAGGTCCCTAGTATCCTGGTACGACCATACCGAGTTTCCTGTAGCCAGAGTGCCCATTCGTTGAAGGTTTATTCTTAACTGCATTATCACTGTAAAACTGGTAGGCACCCTATTGCATGCACCTTTCCTTTATTTATTTTATATCATAAATTATATGGCATGTTCTTTATGTATCTTGTTACGTCTCTCTGAGGACCTGGTGATCTCTCCAGGTGTGTGTGCTTTCATGTCTTTTTGTAGGTGCTCGAGCCAAGATCGTGGTCTTATCTTTTTATCGAGGAGGCTTGCTCTTGGATCGTCCATTGCTATTTTTATCTATCCTTTCCTTGTATTGTTCTTCTTATTTAAATGGTTGGTAGTGGATCTGTCTCCGCCTAACTTTTGTATAAATGATAAATTCAGAGTTGGTTTTTATTATACATTTATTTTCTTATTATGGATGAGATTAGTTGTCATAGTTTACTGCATTTTATAGCTTATGTATACATACGAGAATTCCACATATTGGAGTATACTTCATATCTATGCAGCTGGCTTGTCTACGTAATTAATCCTAAGTATTTTGGGACGGGACGTTACAAGTCTCATAATATAGATCATGCTTGAGTAACTCGTTTATTCTAGCACGGGCATGAACAACTTGTGCACAGGGTAAACGCTTTCTCGAACGGCACCTCGGGGCCACGGGACTGATTCGGCATAGGGTAAACACAGTATAGATGTACAAAATATTAGCACGGGTTATGCGAGAACTTTCAGCGAGGCTCGCTACTTACGTTGAAAGGGTCCCGTCTAACAAAGCTATAAGTCCAAAATGGCTTGTGGTGTCAGTGACCATCACATATGAAATTGCACACAATAAGCTAGTAAATAATAACAATTGACAGGAAAGAACATAGTAAGTCTCACAATGTACGGCACGCTCTTCCATGGATAAGTTCTAGCATAATTTATATTATGCCTATCATATGCTTGCCTGAAATTCATTAGGATGGCTAGAAAAATCACAAATTAAGTCATATAATTTCTTCAACCAACTGAGAGTATTGTACTAAATTAGCCACTCACCAGTACATGTGAACGTACTGATCCTCGCTCTCCACAAGTACCCTGAACCAAGAAGGGCATGCCAATAAAACTCAAGGCGATGTAAGTTTATTTGAGGCCTTGTTCGTGTATTGAAGGCTTGTTTTGATCCTTTTGAAGACTCCACATTCGGTCTAGAAGAAAGATGTCTCGGCTTCCCACGATAGCCTGTCTTTGAATGTTTTGCTTGTAAACGGAGATTTAATATATGGAACAACTATCTCATTAGCGTTCATTTTATAATCGAGTCATATTGTAAGCCCGTGTGGCAACGATTGTAATAGAGTCTTGTAAATGTAGGTCCTAAAAAATTAAGTTGCATCAATTAACAAATTCAAAGAATCAAAGATATACATCATTCAAGTAAACTGCACAGACAATGGATTGCGCAGCTCTCAGATTGCGCATGCCAGACTGCGCACACATCCGATTGCGCAAAGCTGACGTGGCAAGAGTCATCATTACCTGACAACCAAATCATATCTCTGACAACTAACAGCACGGATATCAAGAAGGCTGTTCGTTTATCATGCCACACAACGCTCGAGGACGGCTGACAGCTGGCAGCGCGATCCATTTCCTGCGCAGTATAATCCTGCGCAAACCAAAGTCTGCGCAAACGAAGTTGGCACAATCCAAAGTCTACGCAGTTCAATATGCGTGTTCCACTAGTACAAATGATAAAGTACACATGGCATTCATGCCATCAATTGCTCATTTCGTGGCAACTGCCTATGCATGATCATGCACATTTCAATCAAATGATGCCATGTGTCCAAGACAGTTAACCCATGATCCAGCAACTGCCTGCGCAGTCCAGTGCTGCGCAAACCAATTGCTGCATAAACCATCATGCGCAGTCCAGAGTAACTAAAAGTTAGTTATTTTTCAGAACTCTATAAATAGAGTTTTAATTCTTCATTCAAGGGCATCACGAATCAAATATCAGAAATCAGAGAATTCAGGAGTTCTTGCCCAAGTGCTACTGCATTCTTCCGAGGCTTTTGCCTTCGATTTTCGAGGCTTTCTGCCTTCAATTTTAGAGTTGTCTTCAACTTCAGAGGCTTCGTCTTCAAGTTCACATCGTCCAAGGGATAAAGCAATCGTCATCTAGATTGGATTCCTAAAGTTGTACCATTCTCAGAATTCAAATTGTAATCTTTTACAAAGTTTGTATCAATAAAGTTTTATACTTTTGTTTTTGCAAATAAAATGGCGACTCTGCTGGGGACGACTTTTTCCTCCGACGAGGAAGTGACAACTCAATGTGACGTAGCGTCTATCGGAAAGACGCAGAAGACATTGGTTGTGAAAATCAACCAGACAGCCTATGAATCCATGATCAACTCCAAGACCGCTCCTCGCACTGCAACCACTGCTGCCACAAGCAAAGTGCGCTCAGAGTGGGTCCCAAAGACTGCTGCGCATTCTGTCAATGTAGCCAGCAAATCTCCTGCACAATCTGCCAGTAAGTCTGCTGCGCAGTTCAGTGCTTCTGTCACCAAATCCAGTGCATAATCTGTCTCTGCCACTGCTGCGCAGTCTGCTATGGCCAGTGCACAAAAGACTTCATATGCTGCCATGGCTAAGTATAAAACTCCTATGCCTCTGGCGCAATTGGCTGCTAAACTTCCTGCGTAAAACAACATTCCAGCAACCAGAGTGCAACCTAAACACTCTGTGGCAAGAACTCCTGCGCAAAGTATTCCTGCGCAATCCAAGAATGACAGCCTTTTGGCTAAACTCCCTTCTTCTCATAACAAAGGAAAAGATTCTGCTCCTCTTCCCAAACATACTGTTGCTCCTGCGCAATCCACTGGGGGTAGTCTTTTGGCTATTCCTATTTCTCTTCAAAACAAAGGGAAAGGCCCGTTGGTCTTTTCTCAAACTTCCTTATCCCATGACTTGGAAGACAACAGGGGGAAACGCTCTTTAGCTAACCCTTCGTCACAAAACAAAGGAAAAGGCCCTTTGGTCTTTTCTCAATCTTCTTCGGTTTTTAACGAAGAAGATCCATCTGAACGTGCCTCGGCACCAATCAGTACTAGAACTCTTTCAAACAAGGATTCTTCTTTCCTTTATGACAAGAGGACTTGTACTGATCAAAGAGGTATTCTGCCTACTCTGGTAGCAGAATTCCTGGACCTTCCGACTCTCAAAATTTCTCGTTTCAGATAGGAAAAACTGTTAGTGTCTCAAACAGAAACCCCTGGGGGTAAATTTGCTGATCTCAGAACTTATCTTAGCAGACCTACATCGATGAAACGCAAACAGCCAATGCCGAAGATCAAACATCATCAGAAACAAATCTCCAAGGTCAAAAATCCCGACACTTATGCCAATGAAGTGAGCACTTCCCTGTATACTCAAGGGACTAAACATTTGAAGAATCGGAATCATGTTTCGAATGTTATCAAAGAACAAATCCCTAGTTTTCCTCGTCCTGTTGCTGTTCGCGATCTTCGAGAACATCTCAGACAAAAGAGGGATACCATCTCAACACCTCCAGTTCAACCATCTGATCATCATTGCAATCACAAAGTCATCATTCAATGTTGTTGTCAAACAACAAAACGATCTGTCTTCGATCGTTTGACTTTTGCTAAAACTGAACCTATGTCAGATGAAGACGAAGTCTTGTAGGCTTCTGTTAACATGACTTCCCGAGACACTAGGGGTAAAAGATGCTCTAAGCACGGTAGACTCCGTAAACCAAGCCAACGGTATTTAGAATTACTCCAAGAATCCTCTGAAGGAGTATTTCGACATACCCGTTCTCAAAGCCGAGATACAATCGGTCAAAGGAATCTTCCTCAAGATCCTTCAGGTTATCTTCCTGTTTCTCATTCAGGAGATGACTCTTTCTCCGACTATGATGCATATAGCGAAAGCTCTGAACAGACAGTGTCTTCTACTGTACCAAGAAAAGTAACAGCTTATGTTGTCACTGATGATCCAGATGCTTCAACTTCTGCAAATCAAGAACAGCGAATCGCTGCACTTGAAGACAAGCTAAAAACCATGGCTGAAATAGTTGCTAATATGCATTCTATCATTGTAGCACAACATGCTACACCACCTACCGTACTACCTGCAAATCCTGAAATCATAGCATCATCAGTGCCTGTCAATGCTGGATTGGGGGTAGCATCTACTCAAATACCTACTGTACAAGTTCAAACTACACCAAGTCAATCAGGAGCTGGGGGTAGTGCTTACAATGCTATTACTCCTCCTACTATTCTAACTCAACCTGCTCCTTCTTCGTCATCAGAAGATGCCAACGAAGCTATCAAACTCTTGCGAACTCAGTTCGAAGCCTTTAAAGAGAAAGACAACTTGCAAAGATTAGGAATCAAGCAGCCCTATCCAGTTGAATGGAAGGAAGTCCCGTTTCCACCGAAGTACAAAATTCCAACAATCTCCTTGTTCTATGGCAGTACTTCCCCTAGTCAATTCATCAATCATTTTGAGGTAATGACCGTTCAACTCCAGCCAAATGACGCTCTTCTTACCAGAGTGTTCGTCGGTTGCTTAGCCGGCGTAGCATATGACTGGTATAGAAGTTTGCCTGATGGTTATATCACTTCCTTTTCAGGTCTCAAACAAATCTTCTTGGAACGGTTCTATGAAGGATTCAATGATATGACTATGTCGGCTCTCAATAAAATCAAACAGAAACATAATGAAACTGCTGAGAGCTTTATCGAACGGTTCCGCCGTAAAGCCTTGAAAATGCCTCTGGGACTCCAGCTGCTGTCACTATTGATACTTGTAAGGCAAATCTATTACCTATTATCAGTATGCGGACGGGATCTACCCAGTTTCAAGATTGGCCTTCATTCATTGTCAACGCCAAAGCTGCAGAAGTAAGTGCCGAGAAGTTTAAACAATTGGGTGTACAAATGTCTAACCCTGATCGGGATGAACACCAGACATCAGGTGGTGGCAATCCCCAGAACAATCGCAAAGCAAAAGAGGCTTTGGACATTAATTTGAACAAAAACAAAGAATCTTTGGTTGTAAATGTGGCTCCGCCTACATCCACTCCTACTCCTTCTGCACCTCCACCGAGGGAACCTCGTCCGAAAGTAGAATATTCCTTCGATGAGAATGACACTGCAAGCATCTTTGAGTGTTTACTCAAAAGCAATAAAATTCAACTCCCGGACCCAAAGAAACCTGATGAAGTCGGTAAGACAGATCATCCTAAATATTGTGTCTATCACAGGTTCATTGGACATCCTACTCGAGCATGCTATGTGCTCAAGGGCAAAATTCAGGAGCTTATCAATGCTGGTGTAGTCACTCTGCAGCAAGATGAGAAGACTGTTACTGCGAACATGGTTTCAGTCCAGTTTGGGGACTTTCCTCCACAGATGGTACAGCACGGTGTCATTCCAATCCCCAAAGCTAGTCTTGAGATTGAAAATCTCCCACTTCCACCAAATGAAGGTCTTGTTCCCTTATTTCTTGACAACGGTGAAATTATGTGGATCCATCCCGATCTTGCTCTGGAATTCGAAGTGTCCTCTTCTTCCAAGAAGAAAGTTCGTTCTAAAGGCAAAACCAAAATTTGTAACATGGTGTCTTTTGATCCCATAGATGACGAAGAGATTCTGTTAGGCACCAGATCAGGGAAAGCCTATTTGAAAGATTATTCTGAAGGTCAAGAGAATCCTGCTTCTTCTTCTGAACCTGCTCCAGTACAACCTGTTTCCACTGAAGAGATCCCTTCTACATCTTCACCAGCTGTAGTACATATTCCTTCCAAGCCGGTGGTTGCTGACAAAGGCAAACAACAAGTCCGCTTTGACAAGCCCCTGAAGAAATCATCTCCTACAGGACTTGAAAAGCCATATAACTTTGATATATTGGCTCAACTGGCCAATACACCGGCTAGGCTATCAATCTTTGAGCTCTTGCGCCTTTCTAAAGAGACTCGAGAAACTCTAAGTGAAGCTCTGATGCAGGCTGAAACTTGCTTAACTCTGCTCAAAAAGTCAGAATCAGAACCAGTCTCTTGCCATCACTGTCATAGTATTTTGGAGTTAATTCCAAATATTACTTTCACTCAGGATGATATGCTGCTGGAAGATAATAGACATAATCGTCCTCTCTACTATACAGGATATGTTGATTCGATGAAGGTCGATCGTATCCTGATAGATCCAGGATCTGCATTAGCATCTTGCCAAAGACAATGCTAGATGCGTTGAAGATACCAGTGCATAGTCTTTTGAGCACAATCACTACTATCTTGGGATTTAACCAAGGAAAAAGTGAACCTTTGGGCAAGATTCGCTTAAAACTTCAAATAGGCAATCTTCGCACAAAGGTGACCTTTTATATCATTGACAATCATTGTTGTTCTTACAACGTTCTTCTGGGAAGACCATTCCTCCATGAACACAATGTTGTTCCCTCAACTCTTCATCAATGCTTTAAATATGTCGATGATAAAGGACAAGTTCATAAGGAAGTTGCAGACCTTTATTCTTTCAAGGGCATTAAAGCGTATTGCAACGATGCTCGTATGTACAAGGACGAATTTATGAAAGTGGTATTGGCCATGGATACTGAAGAAGATCAAAAAGCAGTGCCCAATGACACTCTCATTATACCTGTCAAAGGGCGTGTTTCTCATCCTCAGTCTTCTAAACCACTGGCTATTCACTTGCCGGTTCAGGAAAAATCAGTTGATGCTGATCAAAATCAAAGGGAGCTCACCTCTTCTGAGCTACTTGTTATTGATTTACGTCGTAACGAGGACAAAAAGCAGCTCACTTCTTCTGAGCCACTTGTTGTTGATTTAACTCGCAACAAAGAAAAAAGGGAGCTCACCTCTTCTGAGCCACTTGTTATTGACCTTCGTCGTAACAAGCCTCCTCCACGTTCTTCTTCTCCCCCTCTTGTAATCAATCTGACCAAGCCTGTTAAGGCTAAAGGTCCTGATATAAATACAGATGTAAATATTAATGAAAAAGCATCTACTTTCCAGTATACTGATGTTATTTATCATACTAAATATTATTTGGATATGTTAGATAGCTTTCAGTCATTTACAATAGGAGTTGTACAATCTCTTCAAACAGAAGTTTCATGTGAACATCCAAAAGATTCATATCGTATTGTTCCTGCTCGCAAGAAAGGCGAAAGTCCAATACTTTTTAGTAAAAGACCGGAACAAAAATTTAGCTACACGGATGATAGCAAAGTTAACGACACGGGACATCTTCAATTCCGTCGTTACAGTCAACAATCAAAAGACATCGTCCGAAAAATGGGTTACGATTTCAAAAGCGGCCTTAACTATGGTAAGGGTAGACGAACTCCCATTCTTACAGCAGTTCCAAAAGAAAAGTCAGAAATGTATTATAGCAGGACCAAAAGAGGTCTCGGATACGCTTCTCCTCCAATGTTATCCCCAGCAATTTCTGACTCTGATAGTAAAAAACGTTCTAACTCTTCTGATTCCAGATCATGGGATTCTGATACTAGCGTTGGTGAAGTCCATCGTGTAATCTTATCTTCTAATATGGTCTCCGCTGAACTTCCGGAAGGATATGATAAAGATATTGAAGAAAGTCCTGAAACAGATCCTTGGGCTCAACAGATGGATAATCAATGGGTACTTCGATTTGAACAAAGAGAACCTCCTACTGAAGATCAATTAATTCAAGTTGATGTAGGAGAAAGCGAGTCACCTCGTCCAATCTTTATTAGCAAGAATCTTCCAGAAGCAGATAAGCAAGAGTTGATTCTTCTCATTAAAGAATACATTGACGTCTTTGCTTGGAGTTATGAGGACATGCCAGGTTTAGATCCCAAGATTGCTACTCACAAGCTGAACATTCTTCCTAATGCTAAACCAGTCAAACAGCAACAAAGGCGATTTAAGCCTGAAATGATGGACGCAATCGATGATGAAGTCAAGAAGCTTATCGCCTGTAGCTTTATTCGAGAAGAACAACATCCTGATTGGGTAGCCAATGTTGTTCCAGTCTTGAAGAAAACCGGCAAAGTTCGAGTCTGCATCGACTTTCGAGATCTTAATGAAGCATGTCCGAAAGATAAATTTCCTCTCCCTATCACGGACGTGATGATTGACAATACTTGTGGGTTCGAGCGAATATCTTTTATGGATGGATTCTCTGGATATAATCAGATCAAAATGAATCCCGAAGATGAAAAGCACACATCTTTTCGTACTCCTCGGGGAGTCTATTGCTACACAATGATGCCATTTGGTCTCAAGAATGCTGGTGCAACTTACCAACGAGCCATAAGTACCATTTTTAGAGAACATCTTCGTAAAACAGTCGAATGCTACATTGACGATATTGCTGTCAAAAGTCGTCTAAAAGAAGATCATATCCAAGATCTGAGAACAATCTTCAATCTCATGCGTCAACATCAGCTCAAGATGAATCCCACCAAGTCATTTTTGGGTGTCTCTAGTGGCAAATTTCTCGGCTTCGTCATTACCTCTAAGGGTATACACGTGGATCTCGAGAAGATCAAAGCCATTCAAGAGATGCGTCCTCCATGCAACCTAAAAGAGCTACGAGGATTCCAAGGCCGACTTGCGTACATCAGGCGATTCATCTCGAACTTGTCTGGACGCTGTAGACCATTCACTCAACTAATGAAGAAGGGTGTATCTTTTATTTGGACTGAAGAATGTCAACAAGCATTTGATGACATCAAACGATATCTTATGAACCCACCTGTTTTGGTGCCACCAATCTCGGGCATTCCATTCTTAATGTATGTCCGCGCTATGGATCATTCATTGGGTGCTTTACTTGTCCAAAAGAACAAAGAAGGTCATGAACAGGCTATCTATTACCTCAGTCATACTATGATTGGTGCTGAACACCGTTATAGTCCGGTTGAAAAAGAATGCCTAGCCCTTATGTTTGTCGTTCAAAAGACGAGGCATTACATCATTGGTCAAACCATTCATGTCATATCTCGAGTCAATCCTCTTTGGGTACTGATGAAGAAGCCTAGCACACTCAACTCTCAGCTTGCTACATGGGCCATCCTTTTAGCTCAATATGACATGGTGTATGTCCCTCAAAAGTCTGTTAAAGGTCAAGCATCGGCAGATTTCTTGGCGGCTCATCCTGTACCAGAAACATCCAAGCTTTACGATAAAATTCCAGACGAGACGTTAGAAGTCAACTTGATTTCTGAAGAATTTCCAACTTGGCGTCTATTCTTTGACAGAGCATCTAGAATTGGATCCAATGGGGCTATTGTAGCAGGAGTTGGAGTTGTTCTCGTTTCTCCAGACGGATTAACTATCCAAAGAGCTTACTCTCTAGATGAATCCTGTTCCAATAATGTAGCGGAGTATAATGCTCTACTCATTGGTCTTCAATTAGCCAAGCAATTGAACATCGAGTATCTCGAAGTTTATGGCGATTCTAAGTTGATTGTTAACCAGGTTAGAGGAACTTATGAAGTCCGTCATCAAGATCTGGTACCTTACTTTGAGGCAGCAATCAACATGGCTACATCGTTCAAAGCTTTCTTTATTGAATATGTACGTCGAGCTTGTAATACTGAAGCAGATGCCTTAGCCAATCTTGCAGCAGTCTTAGCTGTCCCCATCCGAAGACAACAAGTGGTGGTTATTTCTAATCGAGAATTGTTTTGCGTAGAAAATAATCGTAACATTGAGTTCAGTAATTTTGCTGAAATTAATGTTATCAATGAAGATTGGAGAACTCCTTTCATCGACTTCGTGGTTCACGACATACTCCCCGAAGATCCTAAGGAGGCTACAAGTATCCGACGACGATCTCTACGATTCTATTACAATCAAACCACTAAGACTCTCTATCGACGGACTTATGAAGGTCTTCTTCTACGCTGTTTAGCTGGTGATGAAGCAAAACAGGTATTACGTGAAGCTCACGATGGTGTCTGTGGAGCACATCAGCCCGGTCTTAAGCAGCAGGATTGTATTCGAAGAATGGGGTACTACTGGCCCTCTATGGTATCAGATGCCATCAAATATGCAAGGAAATGTCGAGCCTGTCAAATCCATGCAGACTTCATTTATCAACCTGTAGAATTTCTACATCCGACAGCTGCTTCCTGGCCTTTCGAAGCTTGGGGTATGGATGTCATAGGTCCTATTAATCCCTCTTCTTCTAGAGGACATCGGTTCATCTTAGCAATAACAGACTACTTTTCTAAGTGGGCTGAAGCTATACCCTTGGCTGAAGTCAAGACCAGTAGCGTTATCAACTTTGTCAAGCATCATATCATTTATCGATTTGGTGTCCTTCGACGAATTATTCATGATAACAGACCGCAATTCATCAGCCAAAAATTCACCCAATTCTGTGATGATTATCGGATTGATAATGTCGCTTCGACTGCCTACAATCTTGCTGCTAACGGTTTAGCCGATGCTTTTAACAAAAACATTATCAAGCTTCTCAAAAAGTTTATGTCTACTAACAAACAGAATTGGAGTGAAAAGCTTGGCGAATGTTTATGGGCCTACCGAACTACGGTCCGCAATCCTACGGGTTTTACACCTTTCTCTCTGGTATATGGCTGTAAAGCTGTTCTTCCTTTGGAACTTCAAATTCCTTCTTTAAGGATTGCCATTGCTAACGAGCTCACTACAGAGAATAATGACCTTCTTCGACTTCAAGAATTGGAGGCACTTGACGAAAAACGATTAATGGCTCAGCAACATATTGAGCTATATCAAGCCCGCATCTCGAAGACTTTCAATCGTAAAGTGAAGGTCAGAGCCTTTCAGCAAGGAGAACTTGTTTTAACGGTCAGACGTCCTATGACTATGACGCATATGAGCAAAGACAAGTTCGACTCAAAGTGGGAAGGTCCATACGTTATAAGCAAAGTCTTCTCGAATGGAGCATATCAACTCTCAGAATTGGATGGACGAATTGCAATGATGCCTATCAATGGCAAGTTCCTTAAAAAGTATTATGTATAAATGTAAATGTTTGTAAATCATCAGACAAGTTCATGTTTGTAAGTAAAATTTTATTCAATCATGAATGATAGTACATGATATTAAGGAAGATCACTATCATCTTTCTCTACATTTGGACGCGGACCACTACCGTCCTTTTCAAAAACACGGTCAGCAAAAGAGCCGAAAACCTCTTTGCTGGAGCCCATGAGAAACTTGCAGGCAGCCATCCTCATGGCTTCTTCTTCTTCAGTCCTTCCTGGTTCAAGCAGAAAGTCCAGGATGTCTCTCGGTGGCTTTGGTGCAGACGAACCTTCGCCTACTTCTGCTTCCTTTGGCTGAACTGGATCGACAGGATGTTCTTTAACGTCTTCTTCGACCTTTGGAGCGAGCTCAGTCTTCTTGAGAGCGTCTTCAGACGATATTTTTATGTTGAAAAGTAAAAGTGCTCATTCCTGTCAGATTTTTGTTCTATTTATATACAGAGATTTCTTAAACAACGAAATGACACATTCATTCGACGGTTCATCCGTTCATTTAATTCACTTGACGGTTTGTCCGTTAATTTAATTCACTCGACGGTTTATCTGTTCATTTAATTCACTTGACGGTTCGTCCGTTCATCACATTCATTTGACGGTTCGTCCGTTCATTAGATTCATTCGACGATTCATCCGTTCATTTGATTCATCTGACGATTCATCCGTTCATTTGATTCATCCGACGGTTCGCCCGTTCATTCATTATCATTTGTTCACCACCACTTGACGGTTTATTCATTCGTTCCATCATTTGATGGTTTTCCCGTTCATCTTATATATCAATATCAGCAACTTATCGTTTCGATTAAGTTGTCAATTGAAATAATAATGTTCAGTATATTTTGCCATGTCCATATTACCTCTGAGCAGATATAATGAATATAATTATTTTCTACAAAATTATCAAGAAATATATCATGTCTTGTACCTCTGAATATATTTTCTACCTCTATTATTTATATCTGAACAAGATATGCAACAAATAATGGAGCCCCAACAAAAATGTCTTTTATTGATTGAAATATAAAACATACATACTTCAAAAGATAAAAGATACAAAAGTTCTTTTGAGAAGGAGGAAAGATCAAGTTATCAATCTGCTGCTTCAAAGTCTGCAGCTCTTCTTCATGAGTAGATGTCACCCTCCTCCTAGCTTCTTCCATTCCAGTCTCTTCATTAAAGACGGGCATCTCTACAGTCCGGCGAGTGATCTCTGCACCATAAGTAGCATCGTACTCAGCTTTCTCTTGAATCAAGGCGTTGAATTGATCAATTACAAGTTGATGATTAGTAGTTTCTTCTTCCAATTCTTGTTGGAGACGAACAATTTCTGCTCGCAGTTCAGCAGTTCTCTTCCCCTTTCTTTCAGCCATCAAAGTTATTGATTCAAGCTTGGAATTGTATTCAGCGGACTTTGCGGAATAAGCTTCCAAAAGATTTTGAAGATTCATCCTTTCTATATCAGCGGCTTGGGCCATTCTCTTGAACTCAGCCTGAACTAGGGATTATATTTACTTCTGTTTGAGTTCCTTATATTTCTTTATGGAGATTTCTAACTCATCCAGTATATGCTTAAGGAGAGTAGCTTGAGCTTCATCAACTTGCTCCCTTACAGCCCTCACTAAAAGAGAAGTCGGGTTTCTGACCATGAAGAAATCAGCTCCCTCTTTGTCCATCATTCTGTTGACTAGGGGTCTCAACGATTCAAAGAAACATCTGGTGAATGATTGAACAACTTGTTGGTTAATTGCCAGAGTTCCAGGAGTCACAGCTACTCCTGTTGAAGATGAGGCAGCAGGATGCTCGATCCTTTGCGTTTGGATGGCAGGCTCGTTAAACAAGGGAGCCAGAGTGGAGCTATTCGCCCCTCCTGTTTGTTCCTCTGCAAAAGTTAAATTGTCAGTCGTTTGTCAAAAAATCAGGAAGATTAAATAAAGACAGTCCTACCTTGGTTCAATCCAGCAATAGGGTTATCCCCTACAGGAATAGACTCTCGCTGAGCAGAAGTCGCTTCAGCCGCAATAGCTTGGCTACTGCCCGCTTCTGAACCACAAGATAGATGTGACTACTACTAACGACCACCGTTGTTACGGGCACTATAGCCAAGTCAGTCGGAGGTGTTGGAAGAGTCCCATGATCTACAGGAAATACAAATATATTAGCTATCGATCTATTCTAAAGAAGATTGCTAATTTCATTTTATACCTTGAGGATCGGTGACGAGGGTTTCTTCTGGAGCTTTGTCTCTGCTGCTTCTTCTGGAGATATTTCTATCTCAGCATCCTTTTTAGGATCTAAAGTATCAGCAACTTTTTATGAGACGCCTCCACTTCAATATCCTTTTTAGGATCTGAAGCATCATCCGCAGCAGTAGAAGATGGGTGCACTTCATCGTCCTCTTCAAGATCTTGTGTATTCATCAACATTCTCAGATGAAGAGCTCTCCTGATCCTCGTCTTCTTCTTCTGGTGCCTTCTCGCTGGTAGTTGCAGCTTGGTCACCATAGTCTTCTAGAGGACTGTAAATACAATCTTCTAAAGCTGCGATTACTTCGCGATCTTCTTCTTCGCGAAGGGTTCTTGGAGTAGGTGGAAGGGTAATAATCTGTAGCTGCTCTTCTCGCACTTCTTCCGCAGTATTTCCTCTAGGCTCTCGACCTCAGTTTCAAGAACAGGATTTGTCCTTTGCTCAACATCCTCTCTATGTTTAGGACTAGGAGTTCTATTCCTAGTCTCTGAAACAGGAGTAGGAGATGGCAAAGTTAATCCAGCGCAGCATCCCTCACCATTGCGGACAAAGCTCGATTCTTTCTCTGAGCCAGCTTCTTTCTTTTTAATGGCCTATCAGGGCTCTCTATATTGACAGTTTCAATTTGTTTCTGAATGGAGGTTGGTGTTGTAGCCTCTTCTGGTTGAGTTGACTCGGCCAGTTGCCGAGACTGAGATCGCGTAGTGATTCTTTCAGAAGAATGTTCTAAAATCAACTTCTTCTTTGCTGCTGGAGCAGGAGGCTCCTCTCTTCTCTTCCTCTTTGCAGGAGATTTACCTACTTTCAAAGAAATACGCATTGCTGCATTTACTTCTTGAGGGAACATCAAATCCCTCGAAACTTCCAAAGGAGCATCGGCCGGCTCGTGCACCTCCTCATTTATAGGAATCGACATAGCCATTCTTCCTTTCTTCAATCTCGATGAAGAAGCAAACTATCTGCGAGATTAAAGTTCTCAGCAAAAGTGTTCACGGATGTATAAAATACTGTATAAGTAAATAACATCCTAGGACCATTCAAAGGCTGCACGGGTTAGAGGCTGCATCTTTGAATCCACCATATTTGTTGGCATCTGATCATATCCAGCAGGGAGAGGAGCACAACAAAAGTTCCATCCTCTATTCAGATTTAAAACATATCTACACTCGCTCAAAGAAGTGTATTTCCATTTTCTATGAAATACCTTCAGAGAAAACTGCCATCAACCGGTCCCATGCCGGGGTCCATTAAGGTGGGATAGTGGAGAAGCAACCATCCAAATAGATATGTGTATGGCAGTTCTAAGCGAGGGAACTCTTTCTCTTCTTTTGCCTTCAGCATCAGGTCGACATACAAACGAAGACTGGCATTTAGTTTGCAAGTCATTGCTGATAATAGGTCCACCTTATAGCCGAAGACTAACTTGACAACAGAAAAAGAACGCCATGGTGAAAGCGATCCACAGCACTAGATCCGGGAACCACAAACCGTCGAAGCCAGTATGTCAGAAACCCTGCCAGTTGGGCTTCTTTTGACATGGGTCTATAGCCCATTCTCAAGTAACTCTCCAGAGTGTCCCCTGTCTTCAAAGGAGGATACTCATGATCATCTTTCACTTGTTTATCAAAGTTACCACTCTGTTCCATCAGCTTTATAACTTTGCATTGCTCAAAGGTTTGAAAAAGTTAGGATAGCATTTGTCATTCTCCTTGGTCTTCTTCTCTTCTATGTGGTTAAGGAACAGATATGGTAACCACTTCGAAGAATAACAAGTGTTGGTGGTAGCACTCTTATAAAACAGAGAGCAGATCTTGTAATGGCATAGCAGTTCCTCAAACACTGCCACCATCGCTGCATTCTCTCTTCTAAGTTTGTCCAGCTCATCATTAGTTGGTACAAACTCTTCTTATGGCATCTGCCATCGGCAAGTACGAGATATATTTCATCTCGTGGAGTGCAAAGCCAATTTCTCCACCAGGGGTCATAAAAGTTCCCGTTCTATAGTTGTACCTTTCAGCCAAGGCTAAGAACATGTGTGGATTGGGTGCAAAACCATAGACAGTGGCGTGCACTGCTTGGTACAGATTAATCTGTTGAAGTTTGTCTTCAAATGCTGACATAATCCAGTTGGCGATACAGTTCCATCTTCTATAATCTGGATTCACCAATCCAGTTAATCTGATATCTTGTTCAGGGTATTTCCCTTCAGCCTTCGCAAATTTATTTGTAAATATCGGCGTTCTGACAGGCATCAACAAGGAGGAGTTCTCTGGAGGAATGCAACCTGGTCTCAAGCTTCTCAACAAGACGCTGTATCGATCAGAAGAGCTTTAGAACATATCTTTCTTATTGGGCCCCTTCTTTACGAAAATTTTCCCTGCACGGGCGTCTTGGAAGAGAGTGATATTCCATTCCATTTTCCTCGGATAGCTCGCATGAGCATACTGGGATAAAGGAGGCAGCGGGCAGTATCTGGTATAAAGAAAGACCTATTTTCCATGGACTATTCTTTCCTCCATCCTCGGCCTTGGTTACGAGCTTTTCTCAAAGGCTTCACCGAATAAGAATAGAGGTTTCTTATGAATAACAGCATCTGCTGTTTCCAAGGGCTGTCCATTCATTAAATACAGGAGAGTCTCATTATCTTGAGATACCAGGATTGCCTGACGGGAGGTCGGTAGATCATATTGGGGATAATGAACGTAGGAGAGATCCTCTTTATACTCGGACTCTGAGAGGGTTCCCACAAAATGTTCATAATCAGGATCTTCTCTGATCTCAACTGCATAAAAAAACAGAAAGATCAGTACAAGTCAAAGACTCTGTTTTCAGATTACACAAAACATTAGAGTGCGCAATTATCAGATTGTGCTGACATAGCTTGTGCAAACGTTAGATTGCGCTGGCTCAGGTTATGCAAACATCAGATTGCGCATCTCATCAGGATGCGCAAAGCACAGTTTGCGCTGCTTCCTGCGCAAATCAATCGATTGCGCTGACTTCCTGTCAGCAAATTCAACAGATTGCACAGGAATGCAGCCTTCATAAAAATGAAGACTGA
>JANAVB010025919.1:0-52560 GCA_029216955.1 Iris pallida
ACAGAGCAAAATAGGACACGTCGTTACTCGTACACGTAGCCCACTATAGGGCTACATGTCCACGTGCCTGTACTGGACTCTCGCCACGTGTTCGAGTCGTACGAAGTGCGTATCGGACGCCGCGTTCTCACGCGCGCGCGACAGGCCGCGATCAATGCTACGACGATTTCTCCGTCGATACTCCATGAAACCTCACCAAACTTTACAAGCATGCTGTCAGTCATGGCGCCTAGCTACTGACCAAAGATCTTGCATTGAATCGCCGTGTCCATCGAGAACGGACACGACAGCAGCAGGACACCGCGCGGTCCTCGTGCTGCATGTGCGTGTCCTATTTTGGACACGAAAATGTGTCGATTCAATCAAGAACCTAGGGTTTGGGAATCCCTACATCTAGAGCTATCGATTCATGAAGTTAGTTTGCAAAAATGACATAATCGAATTCTAATAGGAATTCCATCGAACACTTTTAACCCTAATCCGATACGTGTCCGATACACCTATCAAACGGATACGAAACTTAACCAAACTTCATGGGTGGGTCTAGGGTACCTAGATGCATGCTACTATGAAGAAAAATCAAAAAAAAACTATGGAGTTTAGGTGTTTACCTATTGCGAGTTGAAAAATCAAGAAACTGACTCCTCGATCGATGAGACGACCAGTTTCCACCAAGCAAACGCCTCTAACTCCTTGCTAGAAATGGTCCAGCAAATTCTCCTCCTTCCCACGATCACAACGCACTTCGTTTGAGGTGAAACGGAGGTCGGATGAGAAAATTAGGGTTTTGGAGAGCTGGAAACTAGGGTTTTGTAAAGGGGGTCCATACTAATGCAATACTTATATAGGAAGTGGGGGTTTCCTGTTTTGGCTGGCCATATGAGTCCTACTAGGGTTAGGGTTGGTTCATGGGTCCCTCTCTATTTAAGTTGAGTTTAAGCCCATTAACAAAAGGCTAAAAGGCCAATTAATTAAATAGCCTAAAAATGGTCAAAAGGCTTCCTAAATTAAACCAAAGTATAAAAAAATTCTAAATAGCTAGATAATCATCATATGTCATGGTTAGTCTCTAATGTGTGTTTTCTAAAGTTAAACCAAAGGCTAAATCAATCACAAATCAAAAATATCTAGAAAATCACAAAACGACTAAAATGACTAAAAATGACTAAAATACCCTTATTTCAAAAAGTGGGTGCTACAAAGAAAGACGTGAGAATTGGAAAAGTGTTAGGGATCTTGAAATCGTGTTAAAGGAAAGATTGATAATAGTGAGCGTGGCTCGGAATCGAAAAAATGCGTTGGCGGAGTGTGTACGAGAGCCCTTAGATCAAAGTGGTCCAAAAGTAAGTACTCAGTTAGTTTCGAGGATGAAACTTATTCTAAGTGGTGTATGATGTAGTACCCCGTCCTGCAAAGTTAATCGGAGGAATCAAAATGCCGATGGCGTTCGGACTTAGCCTTGCAATGGCTGCTCGAAAACTCGCTCGATCGAGGCGACTCCTCGCTCAGGTGGGATAGTTTCGGTGAACTTGCCTCATCTTAGCCTTCACTTAATAACTCGCACATTTTCGACTTGCACAAGTTTGACTTGATAATAAAAGAGACGCATCCACATAGCTAAGAGGATAATCCCGACGGGTCAGAACATCTTAGAACATGGAAAATGGTCCCACGGTCTGCTTAGAAGTCGGCTCAGCGTACTTTCAAAATGATACTCGGTCCTTCGTCCCGTGGCTTGGGAGAAGGAAGTTGTCCTAAGTTAATAAGTTGCCACGACACTCGAATTAGCCTAAGTCATAGGCGTCGCCCGCGTGAATGCTTGATAAAGCATGTACGGTCCCGTCGTCCAAGGCTTGGCATGGCCTTCGCATGTCCCATGGGTTAAGTCGTCTTGTACGGTTTTTGGCTTAAGTCTAGGCACCCGAGAACTTGGCTATTCAAGTCGAACGCGTGCACGGCACGTTCCCTCGATGCAAAGCTTGGCGTAGCCTTTGCTCGTCAAGTCGTTCCGCAAATAAGTTAGACAAAGTTGTGTCGGTCAGTCTAAGCTATTTCTAGCACTGTCCCACTCTATCTGCGGTTGTCAAGTCGCGTAGTCCCTCAAGAACAAGGCTCATCATATACATTATATGACTTGAGCGATAGCGTCGCCTAGAGAACCAGGCCTATCTAAGGTACGAGCCACGGTAGATTTAGTAAAGAGTATGCCACGGACAAAGGAAGTCCATGCGACGGGTTGTTGCCGAGATTAGTCCCGCTACTTTGGAGTCTCGCTAAGTCTCGATAAGCCTCGTTCATGCGAGATTGGTCCCTCTACTTGGGAGTCTCGCTAAGTCTCGATAAGCCTCGTTCATGCGAGATCGGTCCCGCCACTTGGGAGTCTCGATAAGGAATCACAGGAGATCGGTCCCGTTACTTGGGTGTCTCGCTAAGGAAGTTCATGAGATCGGTCCCGCTACTTAGGAGTCTCGATAAGTCTGGATAAGTAATCATACGAGATCGGTCCCGCTACTTGGGAGTCTCAATAGAAAGATGGAAAGCATGGTCATGAATACGGAAGGACTTGATAGATCGAGTGGAGTCTGCATGGTCATTGGATAACTTGTCGACAAGGTGTAGTCTTCTCGAATGATCGCCGGGGCGTCGGGATCATGTCAGCCCGGGAGAAGCGAGACGGCTCAAAGTAGGATGCTGGATAACCGTATGGGAGATTCGACGCCTCCGGGCTAGCTACCCGCGGAGGGACGGTCCGATATCCCCGAGCCGGGTCTAAGATAGCTTGACATTGCTAGTGACCACTCATATAGATGGGTCGGCAGAATAGCGGCAAACCACGTGTATGCCTTTTGATTGAGTCTAGAACTTGAATGCATGTCCAGTCGGTAACACAATGTCTGGGCCTAAGATTGGGCTGCGGCATAGGCACCGTGCTTGGCATGATACTTGGCGTCGGAATGTTCATGAAGTCGATACTATGAAGTCTTGTCTAAGTTGGTTTATGAGTCGAACGGGAAGGCCGCAAGGCGGTAGCATGGTTAAGTCTTGATAAGTTACGAGGCACGGCCTCAATCTTGAAGCACGAACAAGTCTAAGCAAGTGTACTGGCACGACCTGCACGAGTCATCCCCTTGATGTCATTGGCACGAGAATTGGTCTAGAGGCACTTGAGTTTAAGTAAAGTCTTGGTACAGCCGAGTTTGCATAAGTTTCTACTCAACGAGGCACTGCCTCGAATACATTGAAGTCACGAATAGAGTATAGCACGACCCTGTCATTGCGTTGCCAAGTATAGGTCCAGACGTCTTGTTCTAAAATGGATCCTAAGGCAAGACTAGAAAGACAATAAAAAAGGGATTAAGCTGCACGAAGTGAATGAACGTATCAGTTTTGTATGGGTGGGCGAGGAGCTCACTCCACCAGTACAGTTGAGTACTAACACCCACATAGTTTTCATGCACAGGCACAGGTAGAAGCTCGTGGCACGGATCCCGCTTGGATGCATCGAGGCATGGTGTTCCTTGGCGAGTCAAAGCGTGCGGGCCGCGTGAACTCAAGATTTATACGGGACATAATGTATAAACATTGCCTTCCGAAGCTTCCGCTGGCTCAAGCATTGTATCGAGAGATGAGAGAGTGCAGAGTAACTTGTATAATGAGAGAAAAGTGAGCATGAGAGACTTGTAATCATGGCTTTGCGCCTATTGTAATCTGATTGTTCATTATCAAAAAAGAGCAGTTTGAATATCTTGTGTTTTGATATCTAAATTTTTGTTGTATGTTCAATATTTCTGCTTGGGACTTCTAGGCGACGATCCCGTCGCAGCCGCTGTAATCGGTCATTATGAAACTGCCTTGCACGAGCGCAATCTAGGCTCGTGCGGCATCACGCCTTAGCGAGGACGATCGCTCCTACAGGAGCGGGGCGTAACAGGTTTCGACTAGGTACTCGAAGACGTAGCACGTGTTCTTTACATGTAATGTTGCTACGTCTTCAAATGGTAAGATGCTAACTTGTGTTATTGGAATGAATTGATACTAAATAATTGAATTGATACTAAATAATTGATACTAAATATAAGAGTTAGTTCAATAGTTAAATATCAGAGTTGGTTGAGTAAATAATTAATACTAAAATCCACTAATTTGTATATTAATTAGAATAATTAAATATATATTTATAATGATGTCAAGCAAATCGTGAAATAAATAAAATGTTTAATTAAACTTTGGGTTCCATAAACATTCCTAACTATGTCCAGCTTAAGGTTTGTATTATGATATGACGGTTTATTCGTATTGACCATCCAAATTAGTAATAAATATTTTAAGGTTAATTAGAGTTAGGATCCCAGAAACATTCTTGTCCTTTAAGTTATGATTCAACTTATTTATTAATAATTTTGGATGCTCAACCCGATTCAACCACATTCAGTGTCAGAATCCTAGGTTGGACATTTTCAAGACCCAACTGTTAATTTTTGAATACTTCTGGAATACAAAGTCTAATTAACCCTAAATAAAATAAAGAAGTTCAATACATACAAGGATTAATTATTTTGTTGTTGGGTAAATAAATATTCAAAAGTTGCATTTATGTTTTCTTATTGTTCATAAATGGATTTGGATCTCGTTCTGGCAGTTGACTTGAGGAGACTGTTAGATTTCGTTTAGGTTAAAGTTTAGTTTTAGCCTCATATAATATTTGAAATTTGTATTTATGTTTTTATTTTGTACGGTCATTCCAAGTCTACAATGATGAGAAGATACAAACCATCTCTTGAACAATATAAAGGTCTAAACGTAAATTTTGAATATTATACGTAGACAAGAAAGCTAAATAACTTATACATACAACACATGGTCGGTTCTAGAGAATTGTACTTGGTTGGGGAGTGAATGGAATTATATACATCCTTAACTCTCAACTGTTTTGATATCAACTATTCGAAATTATACATCCTCAACATTCCAAGTCTACAGGGGGCCAATTAATAGAACATGTTATTTTTGAAAATATGTAAACTATACAAGCATTATGATAGTTCATGATTTCGATTTACTCAGTTGCGATCAATATGCATGTACATTATCTAATTACTCTAATTAGATTTTTTTCCTTATTATAATTGCCATATGAGTCATGTTAGTTCATATAATGTTCACCCTATCGTCCCTGATATTGAGATTTGGTTGTACTACTTATACTAGTCATATTGTTCAACTATTCATTTTATTACATGCTTGTATAGTTTACATGTTCTATTTTTTGTTTGTGTATTACATATGCATTTTTAAAATTTAGTGTTTCTATAGATATGTTCTATAATGTTCATATAATGTTCACCCTATCGTCTAGTTATTTTAGATATGTTGGTTGTACTACTTATACTAGTCATATTGTTCAACTATTCATTTTATTACATACTTGTATAGTTTACATGTTCTATTTTTTGCTTGTGTATTACATATGCATTTTAAAATTTAGTATGTTCGAAACCGAAACCAAAACCAAAACCAAATCAGCGGATTATGGCTCGTCCCACCACCAATCTGTATCGGTATCGGACTATTTCGTTGAGTATCGAACTAATTATGTTTATTTTGTCTTACGATACAGATTTTCACATCCAAATTAAAATGGATCGTTACTTCGTTGATCATACATGGATGTACCAGCGGACTTACTAGATGATCCATCATCGTCATTGTCTAAAAAAATAGGAGGAAATCTTGACATAGAGTGATTCGAAGGACTCACTAAATGTTCCATCATCGTCATTATCTAGAAAGATGATGTTTTCTTCAACATCCGTAGGATAACTAAAGGATTATATTTATAACATGTCAACTTGTCAAAGACCCTTAATGTGAATATCATGTTACCGCGGTGTCGGAAGACTAATATGTCATAATTTTCTAAGCCGTGTGCTTTGACATAATCCTCCCAACTCTTTCCTCCTATGTAGTAATCTTGCATTTCTTTATGAAGTTCAAGACGACATATATGACTCGTAATAGAAAATATGTCGTCTTGAACTTAAAAAAATGCAATTACTACATAGGCGGAAAGGGTTGGGAGGATTATGTCAAAGCACACGGCTTAGAAAATTATGATATGTTAGTCCGACACGCGATAACATGGTATTCACATTAAGGGTCTTTGACAAGGTGACATGTTGTGAAAAGATATATCCTTATAGTTTTCCTACGGATGTTGAAGAAACACATCTTTCTAGACAATGACGATGATGGAACATCTAGTAAGTCCTTCGAATCACTCTATGTCAAGATTTTCTCCTATTTTTCTATTTGGACGGCGCATTCGAAGAAGGAGTGGATCCGACAGGACTACTATGAGCAGCTCTTGGAGAAGATGGATGCTCCTGCCAATACCAATCTGATGGGTACTAAAAGTACTTATAACTTAGTGAATTCAGTTTAAATCGAAAAAGCGAAAGCGAACCGACGGGCCGCGGGGCTACATACGGGGGATCAAAGCCCCACGCAGCGACACTTGCAGATCTGGTGATATCGCAAATTCATTCACTATCTAATTCGGTACTATTAATATACTTCATTAATTAAATTCTACGAATATTTCGTATGCAGACCCAACAGGCGTTGAAGGAGAGAAAACCTGCTGACTCGGTCACCATGCACGATGTATTCCAGCATGTCCACAAGAGGCGGAAGAACGGGAGCTTCGTCGACGAAAGGGCCAAGGCGACGGATGTAAGTACTTACGTTTATGAGATTTATGTTAGAATTATAAGTATTCAGACAATAACTTAGGTAAACTTAGGATTCAGACAATAACTTAGGTAAACTTAGGATTCAGACTATAACTTAGGGTAACATAGGATTTAGATTATAACTTAGGTAATTCAAAACCGAACCGAATTTAGTATATTCAAATCGAAACCGAACCGAATTTAGTATATTCAAAACCAAAACCGAACCGAATTTAGTATATTCGCTTAGTTTGTCTTACGATATAGATTTTTACATCCAAATTGAAATAGATCGTTACTTCGTTGATCATACATGGATGCACCAGCGGATCAACCTCCTCGACCGTAGGTACTTATAAGTATTGACCGTATCGGATTAGTATCGGTCTATCAGTTTGGTATATAGGCCGTATCGGTTGGTATTGGTCTTAGCGAATTGGTATCGTCCTATCCGATATGTATCGGCCGTATAACTAGGATTCGTATTGGCCTTATGGATTCGTATAACTAGATCTCAGTGAATTGGATTTCTCTCTTTTGAGCTAGATTACCATTACAAGAGAGTCACGAGAGCGTAGCTGGCCAGTTACAGAACATACATGCTTCCTTTTCAATCTCGCTTTTCCTGATGGAAATGGAAGCATGTATGTTACTTTAACTGGCCAATCACGATCTGGTGACTCTCTTGCAATGGTATTCTAGCTCGAGAAGAAAGAATCCAAGTACAGTTGTTACTAAACCTTCCACGATACTAATCCGAAACGGTCGATACTAATCCGACACGGTCGATACCTATCGGATATGACCAATACCAAATCGATAAGGCCAATATGAATCCTAGCTATACGACCGATACATGTACATATCAGATAGGATGATACCAATTTGTTAAGGCCAACACCAATCTGATATGTCCTATACCAAACCGATAGACCGACTAATCTGATACGGTCGAAACTAAGTACATTCGGCCTATACCAGCGGATCCACCAATTACTGCACGATAGACCCAAGGACTCCAGTTACATCCGGTTATTGGAAGAATGGGAAGATATTGAGGATGAAGTATTGGAAGATGAAGATAAAGATCATAGTGATAGTGAAAATGAAGAAGCAGAAAGACACTTCAGAATCAAGCGATGATTCAGAAGACTCTTGGGAAGATGAATCAGACTAGTACGTACGTTTTAATTTAATATACGAGTTCCATTAGTATAATGACATGACAGTAGTTTTTATTTTTAACACATCATCACTTATTATTTCTTTCAAATTTTTCTATGGCGCCGAGAGGTCGACATTCACGTTTGTAGCTTGGATCTTCATTAAGTCCGCCGAGAGGTCTTCATCATGCCCGCCGAGAGGTTTCCATCACGCCCGACGACCTAGATTTACTCTACCAGTACTTTCTTGTATTAAAATATTTTGGATATGTGTATTAACATTTCTTATATTAAAACATTATTCGTATGTGTGTATGAAGCTAATTTTGGATATGTGTGTATGTGTTGTATTAAATCATTTGGGATACGTGTGCACGAAACTGAGAATTTGCAGGAAACACAAATACTGATACGTGTGCCTAACGTAAAACTGTCGACAGGGATAAGGACTGCTGCAAATACGAATACTGATATTATATCTGAAAACTGTTTATATGACTGTATTTGTGTGTAACTGTCGATAGGGATGTGGAGTGCAGGGAACACAAATACTGACATGTAATATTGCATTTAGCGACGGAATGGCAGCGGAACAGCGACAGAAAACTTGGAACATTGTAGGCTAGCGACGGAATAGCGACAGTGTAACGCCCCAGTCCCAAAATACATAGGACCAAGTACGTAGACATGCCAACTATATATATACGAAGTACAGGGCCTTGTATGTATACATAAGTTGTAAAATACAGTAATCCAAGACAAATAAATCTCATCCACAATGAAAAGAATAATAATATAAAATCAACTTGAATATTTATGATACAATCGTTGGGCGGAGACAAAGTCCACTACCAACTATCTCAATGAAAGAAATGTACAAGAGTCGATCCATAAAATGGCAAGACGAACCAAGCACAATCGTCTTCGAAGGAATGGAGAGAATCACGGCCTTGGCTAGAACACCTGCAGTGAATCATGAAAGCACACACCTGGGGAATAACCAGGTCCTCAGATGGACGTAGCATGATACAGAAAGAACAAGCTAATATAAACTATCAAAATAATAAAATATATATAAAAGACTATCCTAGACACAAATACGCAAAGGAGATTCTAACTGCCTAATGTGCAATTTAGAGGACAACTTTCATGCGCATGGGTGAGACTTTAGGCTATAAGTACGTAACTGGCATCCAGTGATCCGTATCCGTCCGTAACGTCCAAAACGTCAGAGGGCATCTGCAAATAAATTGCCACAGTTTCATCCGGAGACTGTGGTTTATCTGTTTGGATTCCCATACGCACTAGCGACTATCCTCCCCCAATATTTTCTACACTGTTCAAGTCATGTCCATGGCTCGTCCAATTTTGTTACTGCTTGAGTCTATAAAACCCTAGTCATAGTAGTTACGATCATCTATCGTCACACGAATTTAGAGATGGCCAGTCCATAAGTCATGCCCCTAGCAAAAATGTCCCAAACCAAGTAGTGTGAGTGTCATGGCCCAAGGAGATATAAGGATATCCCCAACAAGAAAGTAGTCCGCTAAAACTAAGTTAACATGCATATAATAAGTAAAATGACTAATAGAGTCGCTTGCACCCAAGTATGGCTTGGACGCGCAGTTTATAACAAAGGAAACTAACAATATGAAACAAAATAAATAATGTAGAAAATAAATAATTTGACAGTTAATTAGCAAGGTATACTTGCCTGATGAGTCGCCTAGTGAGCTTCCTGGTGTGGTACAATAAAGGTGGCACAAGATCGACTTCGATGTTACAACTACGCAAAGGGGCATCCGATGTGGCACGAACAGTTCCATCGGGTCCAGAATGGTCAATTTAGTTAGGGTCGACTTAAAGTAGTAAAGAATTTGGCAAGAGGATGTGAATGATGGAATTAGGTACGGGCAGAAGGATAATCGAAGGGTTTGTGAAAGTAAATAGTTATATTGCTTGAAGCTATATTTTATAGTGAAAAATAATTTTAGATAAATGCATACTTGGAAAATAGAAATCCTAAATTTGTCAAAAATAAAATTATAGGTAGAAAACTATATTTTCATTAGTTAAAAATAATTATTGATAATATTTACAAATCTTAAAAAAAAAAAAACCAGTTTTAAGGCAAAAGCCAAATTTTGTTTAAGTAAAACTTAGGTAAATATTTCTATTTTAAAATACATAACCAATAAGATAATTTCCAAAATAATAATTAGTAATCACAATACAAAATTAATGATAATACTGTCCACATAGTAATAATACTAATAAAATATATACTAATATTTATACATGTAAATACACCAATCTATACTAGAGCCTATAAAATTTTAAAAATTAATATTTGTCAACATATGGTCTATAAATAGGTAAATGTAAATATATATTTTATCTATTTTTGGAACTACTTATATAAGTATATTTTTAAAAGAATATAAGAATTAGCAAACCTTTGTTAATAATCATAACAATAATAAAAATTGTTAATATTTAATAATAATCACAAACTCATGAGTTTACCAATCATAAACTGATTTAACAAATAAAAATAAAAATAAACTATTAACTAATAATAATAATAATAATAATAATAATATAATAATATAATAATATAATAATAATAATAATAATAATATGAAATAAAATAAGTAAAAAATAGAAAATGTACATATGTGCTCCTCTCGGAGCAGTGAAAATAAAATGGAAGAAAAAACTGAAAAAAAAGAGGAGAGAGAAAAAAAGATAGGGGGAATCGAGAGAGCCATAGCCAGAGGAAAAACTCGTCGGCCGCTCACCGAGGGCGGCGGCGGAGCAGCACAGAAGGCACGAGGGCTCCAGTTGGCGAGGGAGAGCGCAGTGAATGGAGAGGAGAGCTGGAAGGAGGAGGGAAGATGGAAAGGGCATCGGGGTTCTCTAAGAGGGGCTCGGCGAAGCTGGATGCGGCGGCGGAGGAATCGGGGTGTGGAGGCCTGGGAAGGAGGCTCGATCGCGAGAAATTTTGGGGGTACGGCACTCGAGGCTCGACGCACGCGACGGAGGGCAGCGGCGCAAGCGTGGCCGGTGTCACGCCCCGGAACCAGAATACTGGAGAGCGGGGGCAGACATAGCCAGCTACGTATATTGAAATGGAAACCACCTCGATATACGGTCACGGCTGTCTAGAAATATGAGGGTTTACTACAAGCCAACAGTCTCTTATGGTCATGAACAAGCCTAATGTCTCAATCACAAGCAAGTAAGTAAGGTCGCAAGATGTATGATCATTAAATATACAATAATAAGGCATCCCAAATATCACATATTCAGCTGATCATGAAGCTAGTCATTACAAATTGTTAGGACTAGCAAGAGTTAAGTCATACATGATCAACCCTAGGATTTGTTAATCATGTTTACAGCCCGTTGGCAGACAGTAAGTAAAAGTGCATCGAGCTAACAGGTGCTCGTCGGCTAAACGCCTCAAAAGAATAACTTTACAATATAGTGAGTGAAACAAAATAGAAAACCCACTCGTAGCCCGGGTTCCTTCTAGTCGCCACCATCGGGCTGGAAGCTTGGTAGATCCTCGGGAGCTGCTCCGAAATCTGGCCACACAAAACCAGCTGGGTCAACCCCAGAAAGAGCAAGTGCCACAAGGGGGCCACGAAATAAGAACAAAAGCCAGCAATCAGCATAAGAAAATCTAATATTAAAACTAGAATTACGAAAACATGTCAGGATGATATACGACGAGATAACCATGGAACTATTCCGATAGCCAGGTTACAACCCGTAAACCAAACAAGGACCGGGGTTGTAACCCTTCACCTGAACGAACTTGGTTTTCTACCATTTATCGACAAGACAATAATGTAAGAAAACAAGACAAGAAACAATCTTGTACTGGATCAAGACATGGCTAGACTGGTTATACCTCATTCAATCAATCACGGCCCAGCGGATACTACGGCTTACTACTTTAACTAACTAGGGTTATCACAGGCCTAATTACTAACAAGATGCAGTGAGATTGTTCCACAGCCACAAGCCCTGCAGACCATCCAAGTTACCCAGGTCGAAAATTAGGGGTTGAATTCAGGTGGGTACATCGCCCAGAAGACAAATATACCCTTAGGTGACTTAGAGGGTGCAACACGCGACGGTGTGCTGGAAATGTGCCCTACTCGACGGCAGGCTACAGATCCCAAGAGCGCCCAGGTAACGGGATTGCCTGTAGCTGTGTCATCTCTTCATGACTACTGTATTATTCTAGTTATTAACCTTAATCCATTTTAGTAGGTACTCCTGACCGTGGTACTCAGGAGTCCCATCCTAAACTTGATGCAAGACAGGACAAGTGGATTTAACAAGCAAGCAAGAAAGAACTACCCACGGTGTCAAGACAGGTCAAGTTAAGTTATCAAGATAAATCATGTCAGGGTACTTGTCGGGAGTGCGCCACGACGGGCCACTATCATGTCAGGTTGGTCATGTCAAGAGTGCCCTACTACGGGTCATTGTCGTATTATGCTAGTTCCTTGTCATACCATGCCATGTACAATAGTCATTCCAAACATATTAAAATATCTAATAAAATATCAATAAACAGGGCTATAGAAAAGCCAAGCTTAAAGAAATAAGACCAAAACTCCAAGAGCCAATGGGTTAAACAAGGGGTCAGGGGAGCAGCGTACAAAAGTCACGCACGCTGAAAGAGCTGCGTACGTGAAAAAGTCACGCACGCCAGAGAGCAGTGTAGGTGAAAAGTCACGCACGCTACAGAGAGCTGCGTAGGTAAAAGTCACGCACGCTACAGAGAGCAGTGTAGGTGAAAAGTCACGCACGCTACAGAGAGCAGCGTGGGTAAAAAGTCACGCATGCTGAGAGAGCAGCATGGGTGAAAAGTCACGCACGCTACAGAGAGCAGTGTAGGTGAAACGTCACGCACGCTACAGAGAGCAGCGTGGGTGAAAGGTCACGCACGCTGAGAGAGCAGCGTGGGTGAAAAGTCACGCACGCTACAGAGAGCAGTGTAGGTGAAAAGTCACGCACGCTATAGAGAGCAGCGTGGGTGAAAAGTCACGCACGCTGAGAGAGCAGCGTGGGTGAAAAGTTACGCACGCTAAGAGAGCAGCGTGGGTGAAAAGTCATGCACGCTACAGAGAGCAGTGTAGGTGAAAAGTCACGCACGCTACAGAGAGCAGCATGGGTGAAAAGTCATGCACGCTGAAAGAGCAGCGTAGGTAAAAAGTCACGCACGCTCAAGGAGACACGCTTCCAACAGGAAACGTACCCAAGTCTGCGTACGCACGCTAAATAGCACGCGCAGCTCAGTGTACGTAAGCTAAACAGCTCTGCACACTGCTCACTGTCTTCTCCAAATAGCAAGAACACCATGGTTGAACTCAAGGCTACACAGCATCATAACTTGGCCATCCGAACTCCAAATTCGGATTTCTAAAGTTCCAATTTGGGTGGAATTGAATGCTCTTCCACATGGAAACATCAAAACTCATAGAAATCCAACTTAAGTAGATCAAAACCAAGCAAAACCGAAAATAGGAAAAACCTAGATCTAGAGCAATGGAGACTCCAAATCACAAAATACTAAGTTCTAATGTTGATTACCATATCCTAATCTAGCAAATGGACAAATAAAAGAGGGTCCTCATGTAGTGGCAAGATGCACTTGCCTAGGGTTGGGAGAGTTGTGTAGAGGAAGGAGAAGAAGAAGAAGAAGGAAATAAATGGTGGTTATGAGGAGAGAGAAAATGTTGGTGGAGTTTTAAAGAGGATGGGATGTGGTGTGTTGAAGGTGGAGTGTAGGTTAAGGTGTTCCAATGCATAATAAACCAAATCAAACCAACCCAATCCAAACCAATCCAAATAATAAAAAAAACGAACCATGACAAAACCCAAAATACGAGAAATACCGAAATTCCACAAGTTGAAAAAAATAAAAATACATGCCAAAATCCAGATACGAATATAAATACGAAATACGGGAAATACGGGAAATGAGGGTGACAACTCTACCCACCTTAAAAGAATTCCGTCCTCAGAATTTAATCAAGGAGCTAGAGATTGTTACGACAAGCTACACTAAGCACAGGCAAGTTACACTAAGCAGTTCAATTATGCAATCATACAATGCAAGCAAGGAAGGGAAAATATAAGGCATAAGAAAGACATTATACCTCACGAGTCAAACAGGTAGGAATATCGTGATCGGATGTCGTCCTCACGCTCCCACGTTGACTCACCTAGAGAGTGATGACCCCAAGCAACACAGACTAATTTAATAGTCTTGTTCTTGAGTATCTTCTCCCTCCGGTCCAATATAGACACAGGCCTCTCCTCATACGAAAGGTTGGTACCAACAACCAATTCCGAATGGTCTAGGATGTGACTCGGGTCCAGAATATACCGTCGTAATTGGGACACATGGAATACATCATGCACCTCACTTAGCGACGGCAGAAGAGCGAGACGATAGGATACATCTTCTAATCGCTCTAGAATATCGAACGGCCCTATATACCTAGGACTAAGCTTTTCCCGCACGTCGAAGTGAATGACACCGCGGTTAGGCGAGATCCTAAGGAATACATGGTCGCCGACAGCAAATTCTAAGGGATGCCGATGAGCATCGGCCCAATGGCGCTGACGGTCCTGGGCAACTCGGAGGTGATCCCTGACCTTCCTGACCACTTCAATCGTTTGGAAAATCAATTCGGGTCCGAGCATCTGCCTCTCCCCGATATCGTTCCATGCTAGCGGGGATCTGCACTTTCTGCCATAAAGAGCCTCGAAAGGTGCCATCTGGATACTGGCCTGATAACTGTTGTTGTACGAGAATTTCACCAGGTGCAGATGATTCTTCCATGAACTACCGAAGTCAAGGGTACAGGATCTCAACATATCTTCAAGGGTCTGGATTGTGCGCTCTGACTGACCATCCGTCTGCGGGTGATATGCTGAGCTGAATTGAAGGCGAGTCCCCAAACTCTTCTGCAAGCTGTGCCAAAAGTGTGATGTGAATCTTGAATCCCTGTCCGAAGTGATGCTGACTGGCACACCGTGAAGCCTGACGATCTGCCTGAGATACATCTCTGCTAACTGTGTCGTCGACTGTCCAACTCTAAATGGGAGAAAGTATGCCACCTTGGTAAGCCTGTCCACAATTACCCAAATAGCATCTCTGCCGGCCGGAGATCTGGGCAATCCGGACACGAAATCCATGGTTATATGTTCCCATTTCCATTCTGGGATGGGTAAGGGTTAAAGAAGTCCAACGGGCCTCTGATGTTCAGCTTTAACCTGTTGGCAAACCAAACACCGAGAGACAACCCGGGCTATCTCCCTCTTCATGCCATTCCACCAGAAATGCTGACGAATATCACGGTACATCTTCGTACCACCCGGATGAATAGAGTATTGCGAACTGTGGGCTTCTGCCATGACTTCCTGTCTGATATCTCCACTGGATACACAAAGACGAGTGCCGTGCCGAAGTGTACCGTCTTCATGGATACATAACTCTGGCCTTCTTCCTGCTTCACACTTTGCTCTGAGCCACTGGATCTTGGAATCTGTTGACTGCGCCACCCGGATTCTCTCAACTATGCTAGACTGAACCTGTAGACTGGCCATCAATGCTACGCTGGTTGGAAGAACCACTTCAATTCCCATCTTCTGAAGATCTGCCAATAATTCTGGTTGCGCTGTCAGAAAATAAACTCCGGCTCTCCTGCTCAATGCATCTGCTACAACGTTAGCCTTCCCGGGATGATACTGCAAATCCACATCATAGTCCACTAGTAGCTCGAGCCATCTTCTCTGCCGCATATTAAGGTCCTTCTGGGTGAAAAAATATTTCAGGCTCTTATGATCAGTAAAGATCTTCACTCTATCTCCGTACAAGTAGTGTCTCCACAACTTCAAAGCAAACACTACCACCGCCAATTCCAAGTCGTGGGTCGGGTAATTTTTCTCATGATCACGAAGTTGACGTGACGCATAAGATATTACCTTTCCATGCTGCATCAAGACACACCCCAATCCTCTGTCTGAAGCGTCGCAATAAACTGTGAATCCTCCGGTCCCATCTGGAAGGGTGAGAATAGGAGCCGTTATCAAACCTCGCTTCAACTTCTCAAATGATTCCTGACACTCTGCTGTCCAAACAAACGGCACATCCTTGCGGGTCAACTGGGTCATCGGAGCTGAAATCCTTGCAAAATCTGAAATGAACCGCCGGTAGTAGCCGGCCAATCAAAGGAAGCTACGAACCTCTGCCACTGAGCTGGGTATCGGCCATGACTCGATAGCCATAATCTTCTGGGGATCCACTTCTACTCCTCCTCGGGTAGTGATGTGACCCAAGTATGAAATGCGATCGAGCCAGAACTCGTATTTACTGAACTTGGCGTACAACTGATGCTCCCTAAGCGTCTGGAGGACGACTCTGAGATGCTGCTCATGCTCTGCTTCACTCTTGCTGTAGACCAGGATTTCATCTAGGAATACTATCACAAATTGATCCAAGTAAGGCATGAAAATGCGATTCATGAGGTCCATGAATACGGCCGGCGCATTAGTCGCTCCAAAGGGCATAACAAGGAACTTCCAATGTCCATACCTCGATCTGAATGCTGTCTTCGGGATGTCCTGCTCTCTGACTCTGATCTGGGGGTATCCCGACCGCAAGTCGATCTTCAAGAACACTGAAGCCCCTCTGAGCTGATCAAACAAGTCATCTATCCTCGGAAGAGGGTATCTGTTCTTGATTGTCACCGAATTCAGGGTACGATAATCAATACATAGTCTGGACGTACCATCCTTCTTTTTCACAAGAAGCATCGGGGCTCCCCAAGGCGATCCACTAGCACGGATGAATCCCTTGGTCCTCAGTTCTTCAATCATCCTGTACAAAATCTCCAACTTTGAAGGCGCCATCCTGTAGACTCGCTCTGATACTGGTGCTGTCCTGGGAATCAAGTCTATAGTGAACTCAATCTCCCGCTCCGGCGGCATCCCTGGAAGCTCTTCTAGAAAGACATTTGGAAACTCTTCAACTATCCGGGATAACTGCACTGCTGCTACTGCCATCCTCAATGCTGGGGAAGATGGCTCCACTGTGCCTCTGGAAAACGAAAACTCTGGCTCGCCGGGGATACTAAAGATAACTTTGCCAATATGGCAGTCTATCCTAGCATACTGGTTCCTCAACCAATCCATGCCTAGGACTACATCATAGTCTGCCATAGGAAACTCTATAAATCTAGCGGGGAACTCCCTGCCGCTAACTACGATCCGACACGAGGAAAACACTCGATCTACTCCTACGAGGCCATTACCAGTAAGTATATTGAGCCTCACTGATAATGACTCGGGCTCCAATCCAATCCGTGTCGCGAATCGTGTAGACATAAATGAATGCGATGCACCAGAATCAAATAATACAGACGCTGGAGAGGAGTAGACAAGAATAGTACCTGCCACAACCTCACCTGGTGCAACTTCTTCTTCTTCCATAGCCATCATCATGGCCTGACCTTGTCCTCTGGCTACTGGTCCCCTCTGCTGGAAACCTCTCTGCCTATTCTGGGTCTGAGCTTGGGCTTGTGCATACTGCTGGGGGTGCTGCTGCTGGAATGCCTGAGACTGAGGCGGCAAGGGCCTCGAAGACTGATACGGCTGCTGCTGAACTGGTGCTGGGGCCAGTCCTCTCACCGAAGAGCTAGAAGGGTTGGATGCTGATGAACCACCCCTATTCGGGCAATCCCCTATCCTATGATCTGCTGCTCCACAAGCCAGGCACAATCCCTGCGCCCTGCGATAATCCGCCACTACATGGCCTAGCTTTTCGCAATGTGAATATCCCATCGCGGAAGTCTGCTTCTGCTGCTGCGGGTACATCGGGGTCGAATACTGAACCGACGTTGCTGAGGCCGCCCGCCTCGGAGTTCCAATGGTCAATCCCCTAGCTGCCGGGGCTGGAGCTGATGATTGGTGCATCTGACTATGGGACCGCTTCCTACTTCCGGTCCTATCCACGATCCTTTGGGAGGTATACTCATGCCTCCTAGCTGCGCTCAAGACTGCATCGAACGTCTGGTGCTCGAACTGCTCATCCGCCAACAAGATCTCCAAATGCAGTCCCTGCTGGAACCGTTGGGCCCTATCAAACTCGGTCGCCACCAAGGTGGGGATAAACCTACTGAGTCTAGAAAACTCCGATGCATAACTGTCGACTGTTCTGCCTTCTTGCTTCAAGTTGGTAAATCTGGTCTGCAGGTCGTACCGAGCCACAACATCGAAATACTTCGTCTGGAATCTCTCTCTAAACACTGCCCAAGCAATGGGTGCCACTAATCCCATGACTTGCGCTGCCCACCAACTGCGAGCCAAGTCTAACAACTGTAGGCAGACCACCGCCACCTTCTCATTCTCGGGTGTCCTAGCTGCTTCCAGAATCACCTCGGTATCCTGAAGCCATGCATCCGCGGCAATCGCATCCTCGGTACCGTCGAAGAAAGGAGGGTTCAAGCGCTTGAAGCTGTTGGCCGCCTGGTTCCCTGGATGTCCGTCTCGGGTCAAAGCATCTTGAACTGTCTGGTGCAGGGTGTCGTTTCGACGATCCTGGGAAGCTATCAAGGTTCTGATGAGGCCCACTAATGTACCATCATCTGGCTCTGCGGGCTGGACGGGCCGAACTGGTGACTCTCCTCCAGTAGGTATCACTCTGGAGGCGACTCCGGAATGCTGGGCTTGATCTCCAGGTTGCTGCTAGTCCACGGGAGGTGCTCCACCTTGCTGATCGGCAGGGTCAGGTACAGTACCGCTGAGGAAAATGACATAGGGAAACAATAAGGAAGGACCAGGACAGATCAACGATACAAGCATGTAATCAGGGCAAGAATCTCAGGGATTTGAAAAAAATGGGCGGAGATCAAGGGCGAATACTGATTGAGACATCTATTTGGTAAACCCTCACATTTCTTGATTGACAAGACCTGCATGGGCCACCACTTAAACCATGTCACGCCCCGGAACCAGAATACTGGAGAGCGGGGGCAGACATAGCCAGCTACGTATATTGGAATGGAAACCACCTCGATATATGGTCACGGCTGTCTAGAAACATGAGGGTTTACTACAAGCCAACAGTCTCTTATGGTCATGAACAAGCCTAATGTCTCAATCACAAGCAAGTAAGTAAGGTCACAAGATGTATGATCATTAAATATACAATAATAAGGCGTCCCAAATATCACATATTCAGCTGATCATGAAGCTAGTCATTACAAAATGTTAGGACTAGCAAGAGTTAAGTCATACATGATCAACCCTAGGATTTGTTAATCATGTTTACAGCCCGTAGGCAGACAGTAAGTAAAAGTGCATCGAGCTAACAGGTGCTCGTCGGCTAAACGCCTCAAAAGCATAACTTTACAATAGAGTGAGTGAAACAAAATAGAAAACCCACTCGTAGCCCGGGTTCCTTCTAGTCGCCACCATCGGGCTGAAAGCTTGGTAGATCCTCGGGAGCTGCTCCGAAATCTGGCCACACAAAACCAGCTGGGTCAACCCCAGAAAGAGCAAGTGCCACAAGGGGGCCACGAAATAAGAACAAAAGCCAGCAATCAGCACAAGAAAATCTAATATTAAAACTAGAATTACGAAAACATGTCAGGATGATATACGACGAAATAACCATGGAACTATTCCGATAGCCAGGATACAACCCGTAAACCAAACAAGGACCGGGGTTGTAACCCTTCACCTAAACAGAACTTGGTTTCCCACCATTTATCGACAAGACAATAATGTAAGAAATCAAGACAGGAAACAATCTTATACTGGATCAAGACATGGCTAGACTGGTTATACCTCATTCAATCAATCACGGCCCAGCAGATACTACGGCTTACTACTTTAACTAACTAGGGTTATCACAGGCCTAATTACTAACAAGATGTAGTGAGATTGTTCCACAGCCACAAGCCCTGTAGACCATCCAAGTTACCCAGGTCGAAAATTAGGGTTTGAATTCAGGTGGGTACATCGCCCAGAAGACAAATGTATCCTTAGGTGACTTAGAGGGTGCAACACGCGACGGTGTGCTGGAAATATGCCCTACTCGACGGCAGGCTACAGATCCCAAGAGCGCCCAGGTAACGGGATTGCCTGTAGCTGTGTCATCTCTTCATGACTACTGTGTTATTCTAGTTATTAATCTTAATCCATTTTAGTAGGTACTCCTGACCGTGGTACTCAGGAGTCCCATCCTAGACATAATGCAAGATAGGACAAGTGGATTTAACAAACAAGCAAGAAAGAACTACCCATGGTGTCAAGACAGGTCAAGTTAAGTTATCAAGATAAATCATGTCAGGGTACTTGTCGGGAGTGCACCACGACGGGCCACTATCATGTCAGGTTGGTCATGTCAGGAGTGCCCCACTACGGGTCACTGTCGTGTTATGCTAGTTCCTTGTCATACCATGCCATGTACAATAGTCATTCCAAACATATTAAGTAAAAACAAGTTTATGACAAAAGGCGTAAGGAAATAAGACCAAAACTCCAAGAGCCAATGGGTTAAACAAGGGCCAATGGGTTAAACAAGGGGTCAGGGGAGCAGCGTACAAAAGTCACGTACGCTGAAAGAGCTGCGTACGTGAAAAAGTCACGCACGCCAGAGAGCAGTGTAGGTGAAAAGTCACGCACGCTACAGAGAGCTGCGTGGGTGAAAAGTCACGCACGCTACAGAGAGCAGTATAGGTGAAAAGTCACGCACGCTACAGAGAGCAGCGTGGGTGAAAAGTCACGCACGCTGAGAGAGCAGCGTGGGTAAAAAGTCACGCACGCTACAGAGAGCAGTGTAGGTAAAAAGTTACGCAAGCTACAGAGAGCAGCGTGGGTGAAAAGTCACGCACGTTGAGAGAGCAGTGTGGGTGAAAAGTCACGCACGCTACAGCGAGCAGTGTAGGTGAAAAGTCACGCACACTACAGAGAGCAGCGTGGGTGAAAAGTCACGCACGCTGAGAGAGCAGCGTGGGTGAAAAGTCACGCACGTTGAGAGAACAGCGTGGATAAAAATCACGCACGCTACAGAGAGCAGTGTAGATGAAAAGTCATGCACGCTACAGAGAGCAGCGTGGGTGAAAAGTCATGCACGCTGAGAGAGCAGCGTAGGTGAAAATTCATGCACGCTCAAGGAGATACGCTTCCAACAGGATGCGTATCCAAGTCTGCGTACGCACGCTAAAGAGCGCGCACAGCTCAGTGTGCGTAAGCTAAACAGCTCTGCACACTGCTCACTGTCTTCTCCAAATAGCAAGAACACTATGGTTGAACTCAAGGCTACACAGCATCATAACTTGGCCATCCGAACTCCAAATCCGAATTTTCAAAGTTCCAATTTGGGTGGAATTGAATGCTCTTCCACATGGAAACATCAAAACTCATAGAAATCCAACTTAAGTAGATCAAAACCAAGCAAAACCAAAAATAGGGAAAACCTAGATCTAGAGCAATGGAGACTCCAAATCACAAAATGCTAAGTTCTAATGTTGATCACCATGTCCTAATCTAGCAAATGGACAAATAAAAGAGGGTCCTCATGTAGTGGCAAGATGCACTTGCCTAGGGTTGGGAGAGTTGTGTAGAGGAAGGAGAAGAAGAAGAAGAAGGAAATAAATGGTGGTTATGAGGATAGAGAAAATGTTGGTGGAGTTTTAAAGAGGGTGGGATGTGGTGTGTTGAAGGTGGAGTGTAGGTTAAGGTGTTCCAATACATAATAAACCAAATCAAACCAACCCAATCCAAACCAATCCAAATAATAAAAAAACGAACCATGACAAAACCCAAAATACGAGAAATACCAAAATTCCACAAGTTGAGAAAAATAAAAATACATGCCAAAATCCAGATACGAGTATAAATACGAAATACGAGAAATACAGGAAATGAGGGTGACAGCCGGGCTCGCCGTACAGCGGGAAGGCGCGCGACGGCGGCGGCTCTCCATCACGCGACGGCACGGGAGGCAAGGTGAGGGTTTTGGGTTTGCAATTTTATATTTTTCTTTGCTTTTCTTTTCTGGTGTTTGGACGACGATGGTAGGTCGGAGTTGGCCGATGGTGTTGCAGGAGTTTGGCGTGATGGCGGTCTGGTGGTGTCACTACCATATTTCTAGTTTGAGAGTAAATTTGTCATTTTTGGGATAAATTAAAATTATTAGTATTAATTAGAATTTATGGGAATTTTTAGGAATTATTTTGGATTTTATTTGGACTAGTTTGATTTTTGACTAGTTTTGACTCATGTAGACCAACCTAGGAACTAACCCTAGTTAGTTGGGCTTGGTTAGGTCAAGTGACTCTAGTCTAACCTAGTATGACTTAAGTTAGTAGTTATTGTTTCATTAGAATATTAATTAGGATTTTAGGAATCAAGTGTTTTGATAAATGGCTTGTGGTTTCACAAGTCATTTTGTGAATAAACTTGATTGGACTAGCTAAACCTAGCTCAAACCCCACCCACACCCATCATGGCTGGCCACCTAGGCTGAACCTAGGGATTCCCCCCTATTTAATCCCTCCTAGTTTTTAGGGCTAGCCTCTTTTAAGGTTCTTTCAAAAGTTCTAAGGAAAGAGGTGAGTCCCATCTTCCAAAAATCATTAAAAATCCATTTTGAATCCTTTCTTCCCCAAACCAATTTCATTTGGACCTAAAATTCATTCTCTTGCTGCTGGAATAAATTGGTTGCAGGAAGAAACAATTTGTGGGACTTGGAGGCTTGAGGAGTTCATTGCATTTGAGGACTTTTCCACCCATTGTTCTTCAAGAGGTAACTTCCCCATTCCTCTATGGATTTCCATTTTGTATTCACCAATAGGAAGCCCTAAGTGTCCCCCCTAAGGTCTGGATAGCTTTTGTGTCGAATGTCAGTGGTTTCGTGTCCGTTCTGGACACGTATCAGTGACCATGGCTTGGTGTTCGACGAAATATCCCAAAGGACACTTCGTTCAGTTTTTAGGTAAGTTTTTAAATAGGAATCTAGTCCTAGGGCTTGTTTGTAGGTTTCGAGTGTCGCCCTTAGGTTTCTGTGTCGTGTCGAGTCATGGTCGACACGTGCACGCGCGGATTCGTGGCGTGCGCACGAGCACTGTAGCTCCCCTGCTACCAGTGTGTTCGTGCGGGCTACACAGGACACAAAGACACATGATATTTGACACAGATTAAGGGGCAGTGTCTGTCATGACACTCTCCAAGTCTCGTATCGGTTGGTGTCGTGTCGGACACGAAAACCCGTATGCATGGGGAAGGCTGTGCGTGTTCAGTGTTTGGGTTTTTGCTCTGTGTGTAGATTCATTTCCTATGGTTAAATTTCCTGTTTTAGCTTGTAAATTAGATCATAATATATATTATATAAGGTATGTAGATTGTTTACATGTTTTAGTTGTATTTTTGTGGATTATTGGATTCGATATGGAGGGGGTGTTTTCCTGATACTCAGCTGATACCAAGTTCACTGGTGTGAAATCAATTTCTTCCTGTTTTCCCATGTTTGTTCAATTAATTTCTATTTCCACACATCAATAATTTTTAGTTTAATCTTACACATTGTTGGTTATTTTTCTGTACACACCCTTGCACTGCCATTTTTCATTTTCCTGAAACATGGTATCAGTTCTTGTTTTCAGATTTCAACATTGAGTTTTGATTGAGGATTTAACCTGCCAATCATTGTTAAATACATGTTTTAGAGCTCTAGCCTATGATCCTATTTGTTATGTACCTGTGTGTGTCTTTTGGAGTGGGAGTGGATTGATGGAGTTTTGGGGGCTGAAACCTGGGACTGTTATGACCAACCTGAGATTAATTTTCTATGTTCAGTTGGTGAAAAACTGAGATTGGGGAAAGGGGACAATGAACTGATTTCCTTTTCTTTCCTTCTTAACCTGTGTATGGACTGCCCCTATTTGCTTTTCCTATGTTAGCTATTGAGTTTTGTTTCACTATGTTAGACTGGGAATTTTGTTCCAGTTATTAAACCTGAGAATTGGTATTAACTAGTTCCCTTTCATTCACTGTTTCCTCACCATACACTCTCACACACATGTTTTCTCTCTTCACTATTTGGGGATTACTGCATATACAAGTGACACTGCTCACTTGTTCACTGTCACATTCCTGCACTTAATACCTGAACACACACACATGATTCCTCCATGTTTTCTGTTTCCTGCACACATATTTCACACAGGTACACACACAACCACATTCCCATCCATCCTAAATTCCTGTCACATGTTGCACTCTTACTGGTATTCACATAACACACACACAAGACACTATTTTGTTACTGTTTTATGACACACACACACACAGTCCTCTCCTTTCTCACAGTTTTAATTCTTGCATATACAAGTGACACTTCTCCTTATTCACTGTATTTTCCTGCAACAGTATTCATACACTATTGTCATGTTAACACCACACAAACACACATTTCTTCACTGTTTGGGGTTTTCTGCATATGCACATAGCACCACACATATGTTCCTCTCATTACTTCACTGTTCTCTTAATAATCACCTTGACACACACACACACTCTTGATTATATACACACACACATGTTTCCCTTCTATATACACATAGTGTATGCATCCTAGATTGAATACCTATTGTGGTGTGCAATGCTTCATGTGCAATATGAATACATATAGTATTTAGCCTAGGTTCACTTAGTGTTAATTCATATATTTGTATCTATATATGTAGTGTTGTATATGCATAGGTGTATGAGTACTTGAAATGTTGTGTGTAGTCTAGTATAGCCTTGTTAGAGCCTAGCATGACTTGTTAGACCTAGTTAGTTGAGTTTAGCCTAGTTTAGACAAAGTTGACCTAGTTGACTTCTAGGGTTGACCAAAGTTGACCAAGAGTTGACTTTGGCCTAGATTGACTTAGAATCATGTAGAATGCATAGTAGGACTCCATTTTGCTATTCTGGACTTGTTGTGACTTGTGCTGTTCTGTTTAGGAGCCAGACACCACTCCTTGGACAGTACGATTCATATCGGATACTCAGATACAGGCGAGTACATTCTCTGATCATTTTATATCCTGCTTAGAATTATTTCCTGCAGTAGATTACTTTACTTGTACTGTCACATTGGTCACACGGATTGGTACTATATGGATCCTTTCTTGAGATGTTATCCTTAGGGAGCATCGGGTACTCTATGTTCTGTGTGTTTTACTTTCATAGCGTATCATATGCTTCTTAGTTCTTTGATCACTAACGACATGTACCCTCATGATCGTAGAGTCTTCCTGGAATCTTACACTGTTGGGCTACCTCCAGAATCCCCATTTTTATGGGACTTATACTGTTGGGTTACTCCCAGAATCCCCATTTTTATGGGACTTACACTGTTGGGTTACCCCCAGAATCCCCATTTTTATGGGACTACTATGTATCACCTTCGGGGTCTACCACCCTTCGGGGGCTTATCACCTTCGGGGTCTATCACCTTCGGGGTCTGCTACATAGCATCATATAACATAACCTGGCTGGATCCTTGTGTATTGATCGGGGGTACGGGGGAGTATTACATGTTCATATTGTACTCTGACTCACTAGTCACTGCTAGTTCCCTATGTATAGTAGATATTTCTATTCAGTTCTCTCTCTGTTTTTATACTGCACTTCTTTCAGTACTTGTATCTTACTTTACTGCATGTTCATATTTTCTAACCTGCTATGAATTGCTGAGATGTACTGTGCTCGCTCCTGTCCTGACTGGACCTGTTGAAAATATTACAGAGGACGAGGAGGAGGCTTGCCTGGACACCTACTACGGGACAGCCTTAGATGACACCTTTGAGCTGGACTCCCAGGAGGACCCAGCTGTAGCTGAGGATATTCTCCCGACTGCCTAGACTAGATAGTTAGGCTATTATCTTTATGTAGTTGGATCATGTTTAGTTAGACTTTATTTGGAGATCAGTTGTATATATTCTTTCATCTGAGACCTTGTGTTGTGGATTGCTGGGATTATCTTAGACTGCTATTATCTATTTCATTTCCTTGAGTTCTGTTCATATCGTGCTATCTCTTCCTTAGTTGTGATTGAGTTTATTATTGCTATGTCACCCCATTCGGGGAGTATAAACTGTTTAGATATATATATATATATACTGCTAGATGTTGTGACCTAGGTCAACGTTCTACTGCCGACACTGCGGCGTAGGCTGGGCGTTGTTACGTTCTCGTACCCTCACAGTGGGTGCGGGTCGTGACAGGTAGTTGTGGCCGTGGTACGGCGGGTGGGGTTGATGGCTGGAAGTGTCGGGATGGTGACGATGGTGATGGTGTTGGCACTGGGGTTGGCGGTGGTGGAGTCAGGGGGTCGGGTTTTCGCAGTCGCGGTTGGCGGTGGCGGTAGCGAAGATGGTGGTGGTGGTTTGGATGAGTCCGGGTGTACGGCGGTTTGGTGGGCAGGGAGGAGGCCGTGGATGGCCGGGCTGTCGGTCGCAGTGACGGGGTGGCGGTGTCGGGGTTCTGTCGACAGGTTTAGGGATTGGTATTTGATTGTGTCGGGTCTGTCGACACGGAGAGATGGATAATGTATTTGTAAAAAAAATGGAATACGAATTGGACGAAAAATACGGACACGATGCACAACACCTTGTGGAGAAATATTTGGAGATGATGGTACAATTTTATGGATGAGTACCTCTCCTTATATAGGAGGTGGGAATTCCTAGTTGGATAAAGATTAGGATTTATTTAAAACCCAAATAGATCATTTTACTATTAAATTTAAACCAATACATTCATATCTAAATCTAAATCCAAATCCAATTTAAATATAGATAAATAACCCATTTTAATTAAACTATTTAATTTAAATCAATAAATCAAATCACCATTTAATTTATCATAAATAAATACAAAATATCTTTTTATAGAATTTATATAATAATAAATTTCAAAAATCATAATAAATATTTAAGTATTAATAGGAAAAATTTCACACTACCTTTTTATTTAAATAGCATAATAATTTCAAAAATGAGAATAAATATTTTAAATAGTAATATGAAATATCTTTAAAAAAATTTCGAAAATAAACATAAATATTCAAATATTTAAAATACCTTCTTGCTAAATAATTTATTATAAATAATAAAAACTAATTTTTGAAAATATACATGAAATAATTTTCATGTGTTTTAGTCGAGTAGAATATTCACATAAATCTAGTTTTCTAAATTACCACTATTAAAATAAGATAGCCTTTTATAAATAACTAAAATAATAAGTTTTGGCAACCTCGATAATACTTTTCACGACTTTTTAAAAAAATAATGATTATATATATATTTTGAAACCATCACCGATAATAAAATAAAAATTATTTTTTTCTAAAAATATGTACCTCGCACATATTCGCACTCGACGAGTAAATACGAAAACGTAAATTCTTGCATGACGTACAATACGACTATGCGATGTATAAATACAAAAAAATAATCAGTACTAAAAATATAGTAGAAATTTAGGAGTTTTACAGACTGTATTTTCCGTCGCTAAGGTTCTAGAAAATATTATATTCCAGTATAGCGACTGAATAATGACGTAAGTTTGACTTACTATTACGTCGCTACGTTCCTATCCGACACCAAAAGCGTATCGGAAACATCTTAGCGACGTAATTTTCCATCGCTAGTCCGTCGCTGTAAAATTCCTAAATTTCTACTATTTTTTTAATATTAAATTTGTTACTGATTTAAATTTTTGTATTTTACGTCGCGTAGTTGCATTGTACGTCGTGCGCAAAATTTTATTTTTTGTAATTGCTCGACGAGTGCGAAAATGTGCGAGCGTACATATTTGTAAAAAAAACATTTTCCATTTTTATAGTTTCAAAATAATATATAGTAATTTCTTTATTTTTATCATTATAAAAAAAGGGGCGTAAGATATAATTTATGTATAAATTAATTCTCAAAATTATTTATTAATTATCTTAAATTATTTCAAAGGTATTTGAAGTAGTTCCTATTAATATTTAAATTAATTTTTGAAATTTATTAATATTAATATTTTTATTATTCAAAAAGATATTTAAATATTTATTATTTTTGAAATTATTATTATTAGTATTTTTGGGAAATGTATTTCGAAATTTTTGTGGCGATTTAAATCTTGATTTGAATTTATGGAATTATATAAATAGTTAAATATTTAAAATTTGATTTATCCCATTTGATTTTGAACTAAAAATTAATTGAATTTAAATTGAATTTGTATTTGAATTTAGATTTGATTTCATTGATTTAATTTAATAATTATCTAAGGGGGAATTTAAACTATTCCTAAGCCTTATCCAAATGGAAATTCCCACATCCTATAAATAGGCAGGTATTCGTCCATGTATTCTCCAAATTTCTACTCCATCGTGCATTGTGTCCGTATAGTGTTCCCTTCCGTCCATCTTATTCCAATATTTTACATATATATTGAGTTCTCCGTGTCGATAATCCCAACACGACAAACAATAAATTCCTAAATACTAATCCTAGCCTATCCATAGCCACCGCCTTCGTCGTCCCGTTCCCTGCCTCCTTCTCGTTCCCGCAGCAATCTTCGTCGTACCCAACCCTACCACAAATTGCCGCCACTTAGAATCCGGCGAGTCCCACCCGTGCCATCACCACCATAGCCAATAATCCGTCCCCGTCATCACCGAACCCAGCCTCCTCGACCCATTCCCGCCATCCACGGCCAAAGTCGCCCCCCAATTTACCATCGCCGGACCACCACACTACGTCACCACCACTCCATCTCACGACCACCACCCCCAAAATCCGACCGTCACAGCTACCCGGCTCCGGTCAATGTCCCAAACTCCAAACACCCAGCCACCTCTTTCGTTGCCAGAAACCAAGCGGCCACATCCGCCGCGGCCACCACACCCAACTTCGTCGCCACCGCCTTACCCCTGAGAGGCCCCGCCGAAACCCTCCGCCACCGGCGCAAGAGCAACCACCACACACCCAGAACATCCAAAAAAAAGGGGAACCCTAACTCTCACCTCCGCTGCGCCGGAGCAGACCCATCCGCCGCTCACGCCGCCCACGCCTCCCTACTCGAGCTCAGATGGCCGCGGCAGTCATCCCACCACCGTGCGTGCGTCTCCTCCGCCCGGCGCCTCCCTGGATCCAGTGCCGGAGCCGAGCGCCGGCGTGAAGCCCCGCTTCCGCCGCGTGCGCCGAGCCCCGAGCGGCCGAGCGCCGACGGCTGACTGACCCTGTACACCCTTTCCGATTCATCTACGCCAACGTCCTCCCGCTCTTCCCGCTGATCGGCCTCGCCTCCAGCCGGCGATGACTCCTTCCCGACCTCCCTCTGCCTGCGCTCGAGTCCAGGTCCACCGCGAGCCGGCGCCGCCTCTCCGCCCTTGTCGTCGAGTCCGCCGTTTCGCCGCCCCCTTTTCTCTCACTCTCGACCGCTCCTGTTCCGACTTCATCCGCCCGCGGCTCCTCCTGCCTCTCGAACCCCCTCCATCTAATCTCCGTTTCCCCGCATCTCTCTCCACTCCTCTTTCTGTAGAAAGTAGGATAGAGTATTTTATTATGATGTTATTTTTTTGTATTTTTATTTCTTCTTTTTTTTTTGTTTGTTTTGGTAAGTAGTGTTTATCTGTGTTTTTATATTATTATTATTATCATTATTATTATTCTTATTATTATTATTATTTTTAGATTAATTACCTCAGCATGTTATTATTATTATTATTATTATTATTATTATTATTATTATTATTATTATTATGGTTTTTTTTAGGTTCCCTTTCTTTCTAATAGTAGTATCGTTATTATAATTAGTGTATTTTGCTAACTAGTGTTTTCGTTTAAACCCTATAAAATTTTCTAAATTATATTTGATATAAATTATCATTTTTGCCTAACTTGTTTTCCAAGATTATTTTTTATAATATTTTGAATAAAACTAAAAACTAGTTTTTTTATTTTAACCAATTTTCAAATATAGTTTTCGAATATTATAAGTAATTTTCTAATATTGTTATTAAATATTTTAACTGCGTAGAGTTTTTCAATATATATTTTCTAGAATAAATATAGATATTTATCTATATCAAATCTCTTCGTTCATCTAATCTTATTCATGACAAATCGTTCGCTCTTATCCTTTTCTGAACTTTCGAACTTCCTTATATCGTCCCTAGCAATTGGATCGTTCTAGACCCAATGGCATGGTCCATCCTATCAATTGAGATTATCTTGCGTGCTTTTGGCATCTACGAATATCTTCATACGATATGATCAGATCGCGCTAATCAGCTCCAAATAAAACCAAGTCCATGCCATCATCATAAGCCTTTGCGTAGTTGTATTACCGAAGGCGATCTTGTGCCACCTTTATTGCACCACACCAGGCAGCTCACCAGGCTTCGGAACAGGCAAGTATACCTTGCTAATTAACTGTCAAATTATTTATTTTCTATATTATTTATTTTGTTTCATATTGTTATTTTCCTTTGTTATAAACTGCGCGTCCAAGTCATACTTGGGTGCAAGCGACTCTATTAGTCGTTTTACTTTACTATATGCATGTTAACTTAGTGTTAGCGGACTACTTTCTTGTTGGAGGATATCCTTATATCTCTCTTGGCCATGACACACACACTACACGGCTGGAGACATGTTGCTAGGGGCACGACTTATGGACTGGCCCTCTCTAAAGTCGTGTGACGGATAGATGATCGTAACTGCTATGACTAGGGTTTTAGAGACTCAAGCAGTTACAAAACTGGACGAGCCATGGACATGACTTGAACAGTGTGGGATATATTGGGGGAGGACAGTCGCTAGTGCATATGGGAAGCCAAACAGGTGAACCACAGTCTCCGGATGGAACTGTGGCAATTTATTTGCAGATGTCCTCTGACATTTTAGACGTTACGGACGGATACAGATGACTGGATGCCAGTTACGCACACATGAGCCTAAAATCCCACCCATGCGCATGAAAGTTGTCCTCTAAATTGCACATTAGGCGGTTAGAATCTCCTTTGCATATTTATGTCTAGTTTATATATTATTTTATTATTCTGATAGTTCATATTAGCTTGTTCTTCCTGTATCTTGCTACGTCCGTCTGAGGACCTGGTTTTTCTCCAGGTGTGTGTTCATGTTTTCTGCAGGTATTCTAGCCAAGGTCGTGGTCTTCTCCATTCTTTCGAAGACGATTGCGCTTGGTTCGTCTTGCCATTTTTTGATTTATGTACATTTCTTTCATTGAGATAGTTGGTAGTAGACTTTGTCTCCGCCCAACGATTGTACCATAAATATTCAAGTTAATTTTTATATTATTATTCTTTTTATTGTAGATGAGATTTAGTTTGTATTGGATAACTACATTTTACAGCTTATGTATTCATACGAGACCTATGTACTTCGTATGAATACAGCTGGCATGGCTACGTACTTGGTCCTACGTATTCTGGGACTGGGGCGTTACATATTTTTGTGGTTGCCCATGCAGGTCTGAATAAATTGTTTGGTTACTTTACCGTACCAAGCAAGCCTGCATATAGGATTAGAGTCTAGGATCTCATCCATATACTTGACCGCCTTCTCACTTGACACCTCGAGTTGCATCTCGCTTGATCCCTTCTATCGTGATTCGTGCCCTTCTTTCGTGCTTGATAGAAATTTATAAGGTAACCCATACTAGGTGGACGTGACCCATTGTTCCATCACCCTACTAGTTTAACGCTTGTAAGTTGGGAAGAATGCCTTATGACCTAGCAATCTCTTTGTTCTTTTGACCTATATTAGCAAGTTCACTTAGGTTCTAGAACTTATAGGATCCTAACTTATCTAGCCCACCAAGCCTTAGACAAAAGGCAATAGGTCGACTGTATAGGCACCAAACAAGACTTAGATTCTTAAGGAGTTCGAACTAATTCTAGTCTCTTTCAATATTTATCTCACGTGCCTATATTTTTTCCATCTTAATTAAATGTTGCTACTATAGCCTAGTTTTGCAAGTTTAACCGTTATCAAACTTGTTCGAGACACAAGCTATTGAGCGCGCGCTCACTAACATATTGTCTAGTCAGAACCGGTGTATGATGGTCTGATCAACCGAGTGCACTTTGGTTCGCTTTTATTTATCGTTATACATGGGTGGAGATATAGTTAAGCTTTGTCTCTAGAATCTTATCCACGTCTGCCTTGACAATTCTCTTTTGAATTTATTCAGTCATCTTTGAACCACGTGTTCGTATTCAATAAATATCTCCTTCGAACTCTTATTCGTTTGTTCTTTCACGTAAATTGGAAAGACAGAACACTCGAACTCGATAGATGGACACCAAGTGTTCCCCTATGACCATGATAGTTATAGTTAGCCATCAACCAAGTCATGTGTTTACCACTTCGCCTCAAGTTATTCGCCCTATCCTTCGACTCTTGATCGTGATCTCTAATCATTTAAATTTAGAAATGACTAAAATTATTTCCTTAACCACCCCTAAACCTAGACGCGTAACTTCATTCTAAGGAACCATGTACCCTTGCTCTCTAATTACTTTACCTTCCTTACCTAACCCTTAAATCTTTCTCTATCTTGCATTCGCCAGCGACCCTCGTCCATTACCATATCCGTGCATTATTTTCGTATTATCTAAATCACGAATCCCTAATGCATGTTTGTGTTAAATGTTGTTTTCTTGCCTCGTCCAACGATTTGATCGTACCCTTGTATCTTCTCACCTCCTACTTATTCTAAATTTCGAGGATGAAATTCTTGTAAGTTGAGTAGGATGTAAAAACCCTAAATTTCTACTATTTTTTTTAATATTAAATTTGGTACTGATTTAAATTTTTGTATTTTACGTCGCATAGTTGCATTGTACGTCGTGCGCGAAATTTTATTTTTCGTAATTGCTTGACGAGTGCGAAAATGTGCGAGCGTACAGATTTGTAGAAAAAAACATTTTCCATTTTTATAGTTTCAAAATAATATATAGTGATTTCTTTATTTTTATCATTATAAAAAAAGGGGCGTAAGATATAATTTATGTATAAATTAATTCTCAAAATTATTTATTAATTATCTTAAATTCTTTCAAAGGTATTTGAAGTAGTTCCTATTAATATTTAAATTAATTTTTGAAATTTATTAATATTAATATTTTATTATTCAAAAAGATATTTAAATATTTATTATTTTCGAAATTATTATTATTAGTATTTTTTGGGAAATGTATTTCAAAATTTTTGTGGCGATTTAAATCTTGATTTGACTTTATGGAATTATTTAAATAGTTAAATATTTAAAATTTAATTTATCCCATTTGATTTTGAACTAAAAATTAATTGAATTTAAATTGAATTTGTATTTGAATTTAGATTTGATTTCATTGATTTAATTTAATAATTATCTACGGGGAAATTTAAACTATTCCTAAGCCTTATCCAAATGGGAATTCCCACATCCTAAAAATAGGCAGGTACTCGTCCATGTATTCTCCAAATTTCCATCCCATCGTGCATTGTGTCCGTGTAGTGTTCCCTCCCGTCCATCTTATTCCAATATTTTACATATACATTGAGTTCTCCGTGTCGACAATTCCAACACGACAAACAAATAAATCCCTAAATCCTAATCCTAGCCTATCCATAGCCATCGCCTTCGTCGTCCCGTTCCCTGCCTCCTTCCCGTTCCTGCAGCAATCTTCGTCGTACCCAACCCTACCACAAATTGCCGCCACTTAGAATCCGGAGAGTCCCACCCAAGCCATCACCACCATAGCCAATAATTCGTCCCCGCCATCATCGAACCCAGCCTACTCGACCCATTCCAGCCATCCACGGCCAAAGCCGCCCCCCAATTTACCACCGCTGGACCACCACACCACGTCACCACCACTCCATCTCACGACCACCACCCCCAAAATCCGACCGTCACAGCCACCCAGCTCCGGTCAACGTCCCAACCTCCAAACACCCAGCCACCTCTTTCGTTGCCAGAAACCAAGCGGCCACCTCTGCCGCGGCCACCACACCCAACTTCGCCGCCACCGCCCTTACCCCCGAGAGGCCCCGCCGAAACCCTCCGCCACTGGCGTAAGAGCAACCACCACACACCCAGAACATCCAGAAAAAAAAGGGAACCCTAACTCTCACCTCTGCTGCGCCGGAGCAGACCCATCCGCCGCCCACGCCTCCCTACTCGAGCTCAGATGGCCGCGGCAGTCATCCCACCATCGTGCGCGCGTCTCCTCCACCCGACGCCTCCCTGGATCCAGTGCCGGAGCCGAGCGCCGACGTGAAGCCCCGCTTCCGCCGCGTGCGCCGAGCCCCGAGCGACCGAGCGCCGACTGCCGACCGACCATGTACACCCTTCCCGATTCACCTACGCCGACCTCCTCTCGCTCTTCCCGCCGATCGGCCTCGCCTCCAGCCGACGATGACTCCTTCCCGACCTCTCTCCGCCTGCGCTCGAGTCCAGGTCCACCGCGAGCCGGCACCGCCTCTCCGCCCTTGTCGTCGAGTCCGCCGCTTCGTCGCCCCCTTTTCTCTCACTCTCGACCGCTCATCTTCCGACTTCATCCGCCCGCGGCTCCTCCTGCCTCTCGAACCCCCTCCGTCAAATCTCCGTTTCCCCGCATCTCTCTCCACTCCGTTTCCTCGCATCTCTCTCCACTCCTCTTTCTTTTTTTTGTTTGTATTTATTTGTATTTTATTTCATCGGAAATGATCGTTGCACGATATGCAACGCGTATTGAAAAGTAAAAATTATTGCACGTGGTGCAACGCATATCAAATTAATCGTTGCACGAAGTGCAAAGAAAATCGGAATTGAATCGTTGTACAAAGTGAAATGAAAGTGTCGAAAATAAATCGTAGCACGATGTGCAACGCATATCGAAAGTAAAATTTGTTGCACGGGGTGCAATGCATATCAAATAAATTGTTGTACGAGATGCAACGTAAGGAAAGAATTGAAATCGTAAATCGATAGAACGAATCGTTCGGTTGCACACCAAACTTATGTTGGCAAGCGAGAACATTGACCGAATCATGTCGGGTTCTTGATAGAATCAAAGTTACGGTTGTGATCAAGCACGATCACTGCAGAAATCGTGAGTCGAAAGAGAACATTGGCCTATACTAAGTATAATGCGAGGGAAATGACTTGAGTTCTGAGTGGTATATGCCATACCACGTAGGCGATGAATGACTCGATTTCGAGTGGTATATGGTATAGCACTTGTGCGATAAATTGCATCGACGCTTTGTGAGAATTGCGGAAAGTTTGTCCGCAACGGACGGGGGAGTACCGAGACTCGATTGAAAATTTATATGGCAATATGTTGATGCAAGTGTTCTTCGAAAATTGGTTGGGACGATAAGGCGAGACTCGTATAAATGAACGATACGTCGGACGGAAATTATAAGTCGGTCGGACGACCGAGACTAGCGAAGCGATTACGCCTTGACGCAATAATCGGATCGACGGGAAAGGAATAATCGAGTTTACAAATGAGTCGCACGACTTGCGATCTCGATAGAAATTTTGGGCGAGACGAATCAAATCGCACGACTTGCGATCTCGATAGAAATGTTCGGCTAAGGCGAGTCGAATCGCACGACTTACGATTTCGATAGAAATGTTGGGCGATGTGAATTGTAATCGTATCGCACGATGTGCGACTTCGGTAAGAAAGTTAGTTGACGCGAGAAACCGTGCCTATGAAATAGTTGGTTAAGTTACGACGACACTCATTTGAGTACGACTAAAAACACGCGAAACTTAGAGGGCGTGATCGTATAACTCGAGGGCACGATGTTGGATAATCGGTAACTCAGTTACGCGATCAAAGTATAGCGGGATGCGGTGAATCGGAAAACAAGTTGATGCATATAGAAAAGCTCGTTGCGAACTTGGATGTATGCGATACGAGTTAAGTTGACGTTGGAAACGGATTCGAAGTCGACCCTCTTGCTATCGAAATTGATATGAACTATCAAAATCGATATGCAAGAAAATGTAAGCACGATGTGGGAATACAAAATGGAGTACGCCTTGCGCTATCAAAATTTTGTAAGTAACGATACGAGAATGAACGAATTTGGTTGATCGTAAATTTTGTGATTAATCAAGACGAGACTATAAGTCATCGACGATTGCTCGATGCGTATAGCATCTCGTGTGTCGATCCATGAATAAGATAGACTCGAACTTGATGCGAATAGATGTTTCATAAATTGCAAAATCATCGACGACAGTGCCTGACTTGACTCAGAGGATAGTTGCGCATCAGTTGCGCCGATAGAAGTAGTTTTGTCCGAAATTGGGTAGTCGTATAGAATCGTCGGAACGTGATTTGGCTCCGAAATAAGATATAGCATGGTTCGTAGTAAACTGTCCTTCGGTAATGATCCACAGTTATCACGCGTAGCTTCGGGGCAGCTGACCCTAGAAGACTTGACCACCAAATCAAATTGAATGCTGCAGACCGTAAGATGACCCATGCGATATCGCATATGAGATTGCACCGATAACAAATATAACGCGGTGCATGTTGACGGTAAGTCTAGGCGATCGAGAATTGTTGGAACAACTTTCGATTGAGAAAGAAATAGATGGATTTTGAGTATTCGTCGGATGAATGGTTATGTTGGTCGACGATAGAACATGAAATTCACCAACGGACTTGGTGATTCGGATAGGCGATTGTGAGAGTCGTGCTATGCACAAGAGAGAATGATAAGAAATGACTTACGAGTCATGTTGTTAAATTTGGATTCACCTTGCAATTGAGCTTGCGTGAATCGAAACGTGTATTCGATGTTGCGAGATGGATAAGTTGGGAATTTGGCTAGTGAATTCCTACTCGTTAGGAAATTGAACGTAAGACGCGTCGTAAAGACCTTCGTACTAAGGCGATCGTTGCCTTGAGCACTGTCGCCTTGATGTAAACTTTCGTATCGGATAGATTGTGGCCTTTGTGCAATGTCAATTTAAAAGTCGCGTTGGGAGAAGTTAAGCACGGTGCTAGGTAAGTCACCTAGCGGGCGTAGTCCCGAATGTTGATAAAGAAATCGTAATCGAGATAAGTGCATAGCGAGATTTCGAAAATAGTTGGGTGGCGACTTCGAACGCAAGGCGTTACGGAGACTCGTTGTGATTGGATGCGCGACGGCTTGACGCAATACATAGAATTGATAGTCCCGATGAAACATACGAAACGAGAAAGGCGATTTTGAATCGCGTCGCGTGCAGTGACTTTATTGAATGAATCACGTATGTATTGAATATACGTATGTGATGAAATTTTGAGAACGGTTGCTAAGGATAAGTCCGATCGAGAGTACGGAGATGGCAAGCATAGGATTGAAATTTACCTGTCAGCTTTGTTCCAATTTGCTACGACTGGACTTGGTCGAAATACACATATCTTCGGGACGCCTTGAATATAGGTACGAATCCAAATCGAGTTGTATCCAAATTCAAATCGAGCTGCAGGGAGGACTTGAAAATGTTAGTGAAAAGCTTGCGAGATAGTATGAAATCGAACAACATTGGTGGGACGAGATCGTGAAACGATCTGAAAGACACTTAGTCGGAGTGTTGGTTTTGGTTCGAGGACGAACCGTGTTTTGAGTGGTATATTCTGTAATGCCCCGCTACGCACGGCGCATTACGCTGAAACGTTGACTCGGCGAGTCGCGTTGACCCAAGGATATGTATCGGTGCAAAACGATACGAGAGTTAAGTTGTCCCGAGCAACGCATCGAGCTATGTTGATGCGATGAGTTATGTCGACCCGAGCAATGCATCGAACTAAGTCGATGCGAAGAGTTGCCTTGTCCCGATGATATGCATCGAGTGAATCAATGCATAGCGCCGCATTGCCTCGGAAGGATGAGCACGTTGAATCGGCTCGAAGATTCTAAGAAATTGAATCGACCAAGGCGCAAGTCCGAATCGTTGAAGTATTGATTTTAGTTGGTTTCGTGTGCAGGTTATACTTTGACGGGAAAATATTAGAGGTCGATCTTTTGCAATATTTAGTAAGGGGTCCGCGAAATCAAATCATCGCCTTGCGACGGGCTAAGACTTGGGCATGCTAAGTCGAATTGGGCGTATAACTCAACGAAGCATGAAGTGCTCGAATGGCTAAGTCAGGAGAGTGGCCATGCAAAAAAGTTAGGGAATCGAGCCGCATCGGCTCGGCGAAACAACGAAGGCATATCGACTCAAGGTGGGAGGATTGACTTCTTTTTACTCCTTCATTCGATAAGTCAAATATATCATTGTATGCTAAGTTAACCTATCGACGCCACGGGCATGGCCGATTGGGAATAAATCATAGTGTGAGTCGAACACTAAGTTAGAACAATTGAAATAAAACGTGCATCATTATGCACGAGTCGCTATGGGACATTGGATATCGCTAAGGCGAGCGCCTCAGTGCGCAAGCCGTAAGAACATGGGATAACTGTAATCGGCGAGTGCCTTAGTGCATGAACCATACCGTGCCCTTGATGCACGAGTTAGACGGCTAGAACATTGAAAGACAATTGGCGAGCGCTCTAGCGCGCAAGCCCCGAACATTGAATGCTAAGTTATAGAACATGGAAATATGGTCAGAACGTGCCTACGTGCACGGGATAATAAAAGATGGCTTCGTTGCGAGAGAATACAGTTGCGGTATGAATGTGGCAGAACTGTCGGATATGACATGTTGCCTCGAAAGGTGTTCGAGACCTTCGGGTCGTTCGGTTGACGAGCATTGAGTTGAGGCACGATGCCATTGAATCATTGAAACGAAGTATGAAATATAAGAACATAGAAAGCTAAATGGAAGAAATACGAGACGATAAGTCTGAGTCTCGGACTCAGGACTATGTTTGGTTGTTTGAATTTAACTGTTGAATGATAGGGCATTGCATGGTCGATTGGAATGGGCTCGAGATTAATGTGATAATAACTCGTGCACGAGTATCCCCCCAAATGGTTAAATGTCGGAGGTCCCCGGAACCGATTTGGCCGCGGAGGGATGATAATCTTTGTAGACGCACATCCTTAAACAAGATGGGAGAAGCCGCAAATGATGGCATGTAGCGGGAACGTTTCGGTTGTTTGGGAGGTGACCCAACCCGTGAAACGCCGGACAGCCCAACCAAATAGAGAAAAAAGAAGGAGAGAAAAGAAAGGAACTCCTTTAGTCCATTCCGGCGCGGATACGCCAACGGCCCTCATATAGTTAAGGAACGATGGATTGAAAGTGTAGGCGCATATGCGTCCTGCATAGAGATCCTGCTTAGAGATGCACAATAACATGACAGAGAAGGATTACGGCGTATTCACCTTGCGTCGGTGCAAGGGCGAGTGCGTCGACTTGGTAAGTCGTACCACGAATCAAACACGAGATTGCTTGTTTGTTTGCCTATTCAATTCGATAACATGCTGCTATGATAACATGCTTTACGCTTTCGAATATGCCATGAAATTGACCCTAAGGAGAACATAGCAAGATCATAAGCTAAGTTGCATGATTCAACATAAAGATTAAAATGTCGGTTTGGAAAGATGATCTTTGCTTCAGTACATGCGAGGACGAACGTACTGATCCCCCACCAGCTTCATACAGGGTGCAGGGAATGGATTGCTCATGGCGGAGCGTTGCTTGAACGTGTTAAGGCTTGGAATGCCGAAGCGCATTGAAGCATGCTATCGTATTGACGCTCGGACTATGCAGCTGGATTGATGCGGCCGAGATATAGAAGGCATGATGTATGGAACGGTGAAATCCTTTGTGGGCAAGAGAGAACCTGAGTGTTGTAGCCAATCTGGCATATATTGTTAGGCTATCGAAAGCCATTGTAATCTCAGTTTCAGATATCAATAAAGAGAATTGTTTCGTATACTCTGTTTTCCTATCGTTGTTAATATCAAATCAAAAGATAACCATTTGAGAACTTGTCATCTTGCCTTGCATGAGCGCAACTCCAGGCTCGTGTGGCATCACGCCCCCTACGAGGACGATGATTTGGGTGATTCCGGGTCGGGGCGTGACAAATTGGTATCAGAGCTCTAGGCTCCATTTCCTCTGGACGCTCGCTTCATTACAATTCGAAAAGTTGCCCACCACTACTTGATATCACTCTTGACTCTACTCGATGCCGCACTGGATGTTCCATACAATAAGTCTAATACAAATCGTGTAATTTTGCCATATATGTTTTGGAAATTACACGATGTTTGCTAAGAAAGTCGCGAGGGGTATATTGCATTGAATGCAAACGAGCCGTAAAAAAAAATGTTAGTTGCTGCAAGCGCAACAAATTGTGGAATACGATTTGAGATATTATGGCAATGTAACATGTTGAATGAGAAATAAAGTGATGCACGAAGTGCAACGAGTAATGATGAATATGCGTTAAAATGAAAGTGAGAAGTGATAAGCCAATACCGAATGTGTTAAAACGGATTGTGCATTGACTTGAAAAGTCGAGAGTAATTCGTTGCACGAGGTACGGTAAATGTCGAAAATGATCGTTGCACGATATGCAACGCGTATTAAAAAGTAAAAATCATTGCACGTGGTGCAACGCATATCAAATTAATCGTTGCACGAAGTGCAAAGGAAATCGGAATTGAATCGTTGTACAAAGTGAAATGAAAGTGTCAAAAATAAATCGTAGCACGATGTGCAATGCGTATCGAAAGTAAAATTTGTTGCACGGGGTGCAACGCATATCAAATAAATTGTTGTACGAGATGCAACATAAGGAAAGAATTGAAATCGTAAATCGATAGAACGAATCGTTCGGTTGCACACCAAACTTATGTTGGCAAGCGAGAACATTGACCGAATCATGTCGGGTTCTTGATAGAATCAAAGTTACGGTTGTGATCAAGCACGATCACTGCAGAAATCGTGAGTCGAAAGAGAACGTTGGCCTATACTAAGTATAATGCGAGGGAAATGACTTGAGTTCCGAGTGGTATATGCCATACCACGTAGGCGATGAATGACTCGATTCCGAGTGGTATATGGTATAGCACTTGTGCGATAAATTGCATCGACGCTTTGTGAGAATTGTGGAAAGTTTGTCCGCAACGGACGGGGGAGTACCGAGACTCGATTGAAAATTTGTATGGCAATATGTTGATGCAAGTGTTCTTCGAAAATCGGTTGGGACGATAAGGCGAGACTCGTATCAATGAACGATACGTCGGACGGAAATTATAAGTTGGTCGGACGACCGAGACTAGCGAAGCGATTATGCCTTGACGCAATAATCGGATCGACGGGAAAGGAATACTCGAGCTTACAAATGAGTCGCACGACTTGCGATCTCGATAGAAATATTGGGCGAGACGAATCGAATCGCATGACTTGCGATCTCGATAGAAATATTCGGCTAAGGCGAGTCGAATTACACGACTTGCAATTTTGATAGAAATGTTGGGCGATGTGAATTGTAATCGTATCGCACGATGTGCGACTTCGGTAAGAAAGTTAGTTGACGCGAAAAACCGTACCTATGAAATAGTTGGTTAAGTTACGGCGACACTCATTTGAGTACGACTGAAAACACGCGAAACTTAGAGGGCGTGATCGTATAACTCGAGGGCACGATGTTGGATAATCGGTAACTCAGTTACGCGATCAAAGTATAGCGGGATGCGGTGAATCGAAAAAACAAGTTGATGCATATGGAAAAGCTCATTGCGAACTTGGATGTATGCGATACGAGTTAAGTTGACGTTGGAAACGGATTCGAAGTCGACCCTCTTGCTATTGAAATTGATATGAACTATCAAAATCGATATGCAAGAAAACGTAAGCACGATGTGGGAATACAAAATGGAGTACGCCTTGCGCTATAAAAATTTTGTAAGTAACGATACGAGAATGAACGAATTTGGTTGATCGTAAATTTTGTGATTAATCAAGACGAGACTATAAGTCATCGAAGATTGCTCGATGCGTATAGCATCTCGTGTGTCGACCGTGAATAAGATAGACTCGAACTTGGTGTGAATAGATGTTTCATAAATTGCGGAATCATCGGCGACAGTGCCTGACTTGACTCAGAGGATAGTTGCGCATCAATTGCGCCGATAGAAGTGGTTTTGTCCGAAATTGGGTAGTCGCATAGAATCGTCGGAACGTGATTTGGCTCCGAAATAAGTTATAGCATGGTTCGTAGTAAACTGTCCTTCGGTAATGATCCACAGTTATCACACGTAGCTTCGGGGCAGCTGACCCTAGAAGACTTGACCGCCAAATCAAATTGAATGCAGCAGACCGTAAGATGACCCATGCGATATCGCATATGAGATTGCACCGATAACAAATATAACGCGGTGCATGTTGACGGTAAGTCTAGGCGATCGAGAATTGTTGGAACAACTTTCGATTGAGAATGAAATAGATGGACTTTGAGTATTCGTTGGATGAATGCTTGAATGGTTATGTTGGTCGATGATAGAACTTGAAATTCACCAACGGACTTGGTGATACGGATAGGCGATTGTGAGAGTCGTGCTATGCACGAGAGAGAATGATAAGAAATGACTTACGAGTCATGTTGTTAAATTCGGATTCACCTTGCAATTGAGCTTGCGTGAATCGAAACGTGTATTCGATGTTGCGAGATGGATAAGTTGGGAATTTGGCTAGTGAATTCCTACTCGTTAGGAAATTGAACGTAAGACGTGTCGTAAAGACCTTCGTACTAAGGCGATCGTTGGCTTGAGCACTGTCGCCTTGATGTAAACTTTCGTGTCGGATAGATTGTGGCCTTTGTGCAATGTCAATTTAAAAGTTACGTTGGAAGAAGTTAAGCACGGTGCTAGGTAAGTCACCTAGCGGGCGTAGTCCCGAATGTTGATAAAGAAATCGTAATCGAGATAAGTGCATAGCGAGATTTCAAAAATAGTTGGATGGCGACTTCGAACGCAAGGCGTTGCGGAGACTCGTTGTGATTGGATGCGCGACGGCTTGACGCAATGCATAGAATTGATAGTCCCGATGAAACATACGAAACGAGAAAGGTGATTTTGAATCGCGTCGCGTGCAGTGACTTTATTGAATGAATCACATATGTATTGAATATACGTATGCGATGAAATTTCGAGAACGGTTGCTAAGGATAAGTCCGATCGAGAGTACAAAGATGGCAAGCATAGGATTGAAATTTATCTGTCAGCTTTGTTCCAATTTGCTACGACTGGACATGGTCGAAATACACATATCTTCGGGACGCCTTGAATATAGGTACGAATCCAAATCGAGTTGTATCCAAATTCAAATCGAGCTGCAGGGAGGACTTGGAAATGTTAGTGAAAAGCTTGCGAGATAGTATGAAATCGAACAACATTGGTGGGACGAGATCGTGAAACGATCTGAAAGACACTTAGTCGGAGTGTTGGTTTTGGTTCGAGGACGAACCTTGTTTTGAGTGGTATATTCTGTAATGTCCCGCTACGCACGGCGCATTACGCTAAAACGTTGACTCGGCGAGTCGCGTTGACCCAAGGATATGTATCGGTGCAAAAGGATACGAAAGTTAAGTTGTCCCGAGCAGCGCATCGAGCTATGTCAATGCGATGAGTTATGTCGACCCGAGTAATGCATCGAACTAAGTCGATGCGAAGAGTTGCCTTGTCCCAAAGATATGCATCGAGTGAATCGATGCGTAGCGCCGCATTGCCTCGGAAGGATGAGCGCGTTGAATCGGCTCGAAGATTCTAAGAAATCGAATCGACCAAGGCGCAAGTCCGAATCGTTGAAGTATTGATTTTAGTTGGTTTCGTGTGCAGGTTATACTTTGACGGGAAAATATTAGAGGTCGATCTTTTACAATATTTAGTAAGGGGTCCGCGAAATCAAATCATCGCCTTGCGATGGGCTAAGACTTGGGCATGCTAAGGCGAATTGGGCGTATAACTCAACGAAGCACGAAGTGCTCGAATGGCTAAGTCAGGAGAGTGGTCGTGCAACAAAGTTAGGGAATCGAGCCGCATCGGCTCGGCGAAACAACGAAGGCATATCGACTCAAGGTGGGAGGATTGACTTCTTTTTACTCCTTCATTCGATAAGTCAAATATATCATTGTATGCTAAGTTAACCTATCGACGCCACGGGCATGGCCGATTGGGAATAAATCATAGTGTGAGTCGAACACTAAGTTAGAATAATTAAAATAAAACGTGCATCAATATGCACGAGTCGCTATGGGACATTGGATATCGCTAAGGCGAGTGCCTCGGTGCGCAAGCCGTAAGAACATGGGATAACTGTAATCGGCGAGTGCCTTAGTGCATGAACCATACCGTGCCTTTGATGCACGAGTTAGACGGCTAGAACATTGAAAGACAATAGGCGAGCGCCCTAGCGCGCAAGCCCCGAACATTGAATGCTAAGTTATAGAACATGGAAATATGGTCGGAACGTGCCTACGTGCACGGGATAATAAAAGATGGCTTCGTTGCGAGAGAATACAGTTGCGGTATGAATGTGGCAGAACTGTCGGATATGACATGTTGCCTCGAAAGGTGTTCGAGACCTTCGGGTCGTTCGGTTGACGAGCATTGAGTTGAGGCACGATGCCATTGAATCATTAAAACGAAGTATGAAATGTAAGAACATAGAAAGCTAAGTGAAAGAAATGCGAGACGATAAGTCTGAGTCTCGGACTCAAGACTATGTTTGGTTGTTTAAATTTAACTGTTGAATGATAGGGCATTGCATGGTCGATTGGAATGGGCTCGAGATTAATGTGATAATAACTCGTGCACGAGTATCCCCCTAAACGATTAAATGCCGGAGGTCCACGGAACCAATTTGGCTGCGGAGGGATGATAATCTTTGTAGGTGCACATCCTTAAACAAGATGGGAGAAGCCGCAAATGATGGCATGTAGTGGGAACGTTTCGGTTGTTTGGGAGGTGACCCAACCCGTGAAACGCCGGGCAGCCCAACCAAATAGAGAGAAAAGAAGGAGAGAAAAGAAAGAAACTCCTTTAGTCCATTCCGGCGCGGATACGCCAACGGCCCTCATATAGTTAAGGAACGATGGATTGAAAGTGTAGGCGCATATGCGTCCCGCATAGAGATCCTGCTTAGAGATGCACAATAACATGACAGGGAAGGATTATGGCGTATTCACCTTGCGTCGGTACAAGGGCGAGTGCGTCGACTTGGTAAGTCGCACCACGAATCAAACATGAGATTGCTTGTTTGTTTGCCTATTCAATTCGATAACATGCTGCTATGATAACATGCTTTACACTTTCGAATATGCCAAGAAATTGACCCTAAGGAGAACATAGCAAGATCATAAGCTAAGTTGCATGATTCAACATAAAGATTAAAATGTCGGTTTGGAAAGATGATCTTTGCTTCAGTACATGCGAGGACGAACGTACTGATCCCCCACCAGCTTCATACAGGGTGCAGGGAATGGATTGCTCGTGGCGGAGCGTTGCTTGAACGTGTTAAGGCTTGGAATGCCGAAGCGCATTGAAGCGTGCTATCGTATTGACGCTCGAACTACGCAGCTGGATTGATGCGGCCGAGATATAGAAGGCATGATGTATGGAACGGTGAAATCCTTTGTGGGCAAGAGAGAACCTGAGTGTTGTAGCCAATCTGGCATATATTGTTAGCCTATCGAAAGCCATTGTAATCTCAGTTTCTGATATCAATAAAGAGAATTGTTTCGTATACTCTGTTTTCCTATCGTTGTTAATATCAAATCAAAAGATAACCATTTGAGAACTTGTCATCTTGCCTTACACGAGCGCAACTCCAGGCTCGTGCGGCATCACGCCCCCTGCGAGGACAATGATTCGGGTAATTCCGGGTCGGGGCGTGACAGATGCCCTCTGACGTTTTAGACGTTACGGACGGATACAGATGACTGGATGCCAGTTACGTACATATGAGCCTAAAATCCCACCCATGCGCATGAGAGTTGTCCTCTAAATTGCACATTAGGCGGTTAGAATCTCCTTTGCATATTTATGTCTAGTTTATATATTATTTTATTATTCTGACAGTTCATATTAGCTTGTTCTTCCTGTATCTTGCTACGTCCGTCTGAGGACCTGGTTTTTCCCCAGGTATGTGTTCATATTTTCTGCAGGTATTCTAGCCAAGGTTGTGGTCTTCTCCATTCTTTCGAAGACGATTACGCTTGGTTCGTCTTGCCATTTTTTGATTCATGTACATTTCTTTCATTGAGATAGTTGGTAGTGGACGTTGTCTCCGCCCAACGATTGTACCATAAATATTCAAGTTAATTTTTATATTATTATTCTTTTTATTGTGGATGAAATTTAGTTTGTCTTGGATTACTACATTTTACAGCTTATGTATTCATACGAGACCTATGTACTTCCTATGAATACAGCTGGCATGGCTACGTACTTGGTCCTACGTATTTTGGGACTGGGGCGTTACAGTCGCTACACTCATGTTGAATTACGCTACTGTGACGTCGGTAGTTCGTCGACAACTATAGTTACAAAATTTTTGTCGTTATTACGTCACATTTTCCAATAAATAGCTTGTCGCTAAATGCGTCACTAATCAGTCGCTATTTCTGACAAACTAGCGACTGATTTAAATTAGCGACACGTGTTTTCCCGAAAACCCATTTCCGTCGCTGATATGTCATTATTTGGCTTTAGCGACGGAAAAATGACTTTTAGCGACGGATCCTGCCGTCGCTAAAAGCCTATTTTTTTATAGTGATAGAATGTAATGCCCCGCTCCGTGCAAGACATTTGGTTGGCTTGTTGGATGCGATCAAAATGTTGGACCGTGACTTGGGTTGGAAATCAGGAGAATTGAGACTGATGTAGTCTCTCTCAGCCGGCTATACGGAATGGGTATTAGAACGCGGCTCGCTGGTGGAGCTACGCTTAGTGGAATTATGTGTGATCGGAACTGGAAGACCCTTTTTATGCAAGTGAGTGGAATTATCCTTCCTCCTCCTTACTCTTTCATGCTTAATAAAATGGAGTATTAAAATGCTATGAATATGCCCTTAATGTCTCTTACCTTAAATGTTGAATAATTATGATGCGATGCTTTAGTTGCTAAAACGATAGAGATGCATATGCTGGAAATCATTGAATGAATAACACATGAACTTTGAATTGTTGAACGAATCACACTTGAACTGCTAATGTGACGATGCCTGAGAAAGAATTTATAATGTCCTTTATGCTTAACGTTGTCGGAACAAGTAGAACACTTGAATAATGAGATGCCTTGTGAATGATAGAATAAGAAGAGAACTGGCTATGCTATCGACCCAATGATCCAAATAAAATAATAGAATCATGTACCTTCTGCATAACTGATGTTGTTGCCTGTTTTAATATATGCAATGAAATGAATAATATTGTCCCTATGAAATGAAATGCTACATGTTCCTTGAGAAATGAATAATGCAGGAATGCTTCAATGTGTCTGAGTTGATGGAACAAGAAATGAATGGTTGGAAACAATGAGAATTGATGAGGCTTGGGATCGTTGAGATCACCAAGTAAAATGATGGTAATGTTGGGAATGAATAAGTCATTGAACATGACTTGAATGAGATGAATGATGATGCACTGTTGTCTTTATTTTTTTTATTATTTTTACCATGCGTTTACGTTCAGATCGAGTCAGACACGCATTCACATGGTCATGGACAACTTATGCATAAGGTTTGGTGATATGTTTTTTCGGACTGTACCCCAGGACGTTAGGGGGTACCGATTCGGCCTAGGAGGAAACAATGGTGTGCTTTGGTAGCACGGGTCTTGCAAGGCATCCTTTTGGGCTAGCAACCTTCTTTGGAGTCATTGCATTACCTTGAAGTCCTATATGGCAAATGTTCGTATGGTTTAACAACACTAGTGGCCATGTAGTCAGGATGCACGCTAATAAATATTTATGCAGGCAGAGTAAGTATATTGTCTAACCTGTATTTGATGTAGGAACGAGGAATCGGCTATCGGTAAGAAATCACTTAAATGTGATATGTTCAATATATGTTGGTTCAATTTGCCTTCTTAATATTCTAAACGAAACGATGCCAAAATATTTCTTTTCCATAAGAATTTTAATAACATGTTAAAGATGTAAATGGCAATGTTGTCTCGATGATGCCTAACATGATAACAGCAAGCCAGTTAGAATGATACCTTAATAAGAACGATGTTCAATCATATGACGTACATATTAAACGGTTGCTATAGAATAGAATTGTGAGCACACATGATGTCCCTCAATTACCATTGCTTCCACAAGAATAATACTACTGCAAGTTTACATGTCTTTTCAATGAATATTGTCCATGAACTGTAAACTGATGCTAGGTCCCGAATAGAAAGATCATTTTAATAAATGTTGCTTAAATGGTTACATAAATGTTGGTTTAGGTGAGTGGGTTGGATTCTGCTTGCCAGTACATAGATGATGTACTGAGCCATGTTTTGTGGGCAGGTGCTCGTGCTTGGGATGTTCTGCACACGATGATTGGCTTGATTGGCTCGCGGCATCGAAGATTGTTGGGCATACAGAAGCTCTCCTTGTACAAGATAATGTCTTCTGTTTATATATGGCATAATGTATGAAACATTGTAATCAGTTGTACCAGTGAGTTGTAAGCCAAGTCGGTATATCGAGTTGTAATCCAATGTATCCAAGTATCAAATGTAAACTTTGTAGCATTGTTTAGTTGGCTTTCAATGTAACGTGTGATTTGTTGTAAGCATTGTACTTCAATACAAGTCTTGTACTCTTCTTCAATTATCAATAAAGAGAATAAAGTTCTATATATCTCTGTGTGACTTCAAGTTATCCTTTTATCTCCGCTGCTATAAAGAAGTGATGTATTTCTATTCAATGAGAGAGATTGTCCTCATTGACTTCAATTTATCTGCTCGCTGCGATGTGTTCCTATTTGAAGATAATCAATTATGTGCCATCTTTGTCTTGTACAACTGCAATACCAGACTTGTACGGCATCACGTCCAAACGTGAACGATCGATTCCAAGAGATAAAATATGTGAATAAATGACTCTACGAATCGGGGCATGACAAATTAGTATCAGAGCACGGCTTTACGTCCTTGGTCTCTTCTTTGACTCGTTTCAAATCAAAGTTGCATCGACGATTAACCAAAGTTGCTTTCGCGATCACTCAATATTGCTTTCGCAATTAAATCAAAAATTGCTTCCGCGATTATGCTGTTGTTGTTCCGTAATCATCCTATATTGTTTGTGTCTGAAAGTTCATTGACCTCTTAGCTGCTCACTGGATGTTCCATACAATAAGTCTATATACATTGTGATGCCCATGAATGAATGATTATTGTTGGTTTGGACACAAATAGCCCAACAATGATTCGATGTCATAGTATCATATAGTGTGAATGTTGTTTGGAATGTGGGAATAAAGAAAAGTGGCTATGTATGTTGTAACAAGTTGAGAATTTCATGTGATGTTAGAAATGAATTGTGAATGGGATAATTGATAGATGAATTCAATGGAACTGGTGAGTTGACTCATGTGTGCTCGTGCTTTCGAGACCCTAAGAATGTTGGCTTGTGATATTGAGACCCCGAGATGTTGGCTAAGTGTTGTGATCATTATAGATCACGAATGTCCGGAATAGAATTGGGTGGTATCGTTTAAGGATGGCTTCGTTTCTGAATGGTATATTGTCTCTACCACCTCAGAACGAGATGTATGTTGACCCTTTCCATAGGATAGCAAGGAGGCTATCTGTGGGTACTGGATAGTGCCGAGACTTAGCTGGGAGACATGTATTGTTATTAGATGAGTCGAGTGCCCCTTGACGGTGATGTTATGCTGGAAAGCGAGATTTCTAGAAATTGTAACAGGTGGCTTGGTTACAAATTGTTTAGTCGAGTGATGACTCAGACTAGTAAGACAATTAGTATGCTATGGGTAAGTGGATTTGGCTAGAGAATGTTGTGGCTTAAAACACCTGAATGTTGACTTCGATTGGTTGGATGAAAACCATATATGGCTAATACAAAGTTGGTTGCTAAGCTGAAAATTTTAGAAATATTGTCGGTGAACCAAAGAAATATTAGAAATCTGTGCCTTGACCCTAAGGTGTAATAGATGTTAATTCATCTTGATCACCAAAGGATAGTCGTTGCATATGTGCATGTATGCTGGAAAATTGAATTGTATTAGAAAGTAACAAGTAGTAATCCTGAATATTTGTGTTGCATAAAGAATGGTTAATTGATACATAAATTGTCGGATTGAATGGAATGAAATGCTCGACCCTTGAGGTAGGAATTTTAAGAATGTCATTACGATATTTTGAGGACTGAGAAACGAATGGGATTGAGAAATTGCAAATGCGTTGGATAATGTTGGTATATGTGACTGTTGAAAGGAACGCCGTCTAAACCAAGGTATAAGCCATGATGGCTTGTGGTGTCAGTGACCTTCATAGGTCCGGTCCTGAGTTCATAGAGGCCCTAGGTAAACTTTAAAAATGGGTCCCATATTAATATTAAAAAAATTAAAAATTGAGATAAAAGTAAATTAAAAAAAATGTTACAAGCAAAATTTGAACCTTGGACCGCAAGTATAACATAGTGACCACTATATCACAATTGTTTTGTTCTAAAAATGGATTGCTTGAATAATGCAAGAGCTGAATTCTTCCATCTCCACAGGTGTCTCGTACATATAATGCCCATTGGCATGTGGTCTCGTATCTTTTTCCATGCAACATAAATTACAAGAATTCCATTCAGAGGTTCCTATGTGTTATACACGTCAAAGAGACAATGCAGTGTTTGGTAAGTAGACGGAAGCGAGACTACATATGTACATACCTTCGGGATAGGGGTTTAGCTATGAAAGTAATAGGGGTTTAGCTATGAAAGTACAGGTTCTCACGCTACAAATGTTTGTTAAGTAGACGGAAGCGACACGACAAATGAAGGATAATAACATGCCGAGGCGACATCTAATTGAACTTAATATGCGGTTCAGCTATGGAAGTACAGGTTATTACGCTACATTAATTCATGGGAGAAAGAATCTGATCACGGTATCAAGTTTAACTTTTTCATGGAAATGATGCAATCATTCCAATCTCTCGATCGAGTATAATATTATTGATATATGGGTCGGAATCAACATGAATCTATACGGCACGCACGAGTCCTTCTCCACCGCCCCAATGATAGTGGGGAAGTCGAACACTGATCAGTGAACACTACTATGCTAGCTAGATCCTCTAGCTATATAAACCTATGCAACCCTGCTATAGCCTCTCATCACTCGACCAGTCGCAAATTGAAACCATCCACTAGTAGATAACTAGCTAGTAATGGCCTCTCAAACAGTACAATGGCAAGCGCTGGCCCTGCTGATATTTGTGGCCATTTGGGCTTCTCAGGGTGCAGCAACCCGCATACTTATTAATGAGAAGCCGACGATGTCGGAGAGGCACGAGCAGTGGATGGCTCAGCACGGGCGAGTGTACAAGAATGCCGCGGAGAAGGCCGATCGCTTTGAGATCTTCCAGGCGAATGTCGAGCGCATCGAGTCGTTCAATGCCGACCAGAGCCACAAGTTCAAGTTGGGTGTGAATCAGTTTGCAGATCTCACTAACGAGGAGTTCAGAAGTCGCAACACGCTCAGGCGCCCTTCTTCTTCAAGTTCAAAGGGAAGTGCTTCACTGGTACTGGGAAGCAAAAGTTTCAAATACGAGAACGTTACGGCTGTTCCTGCCACCATGGACTGGAGGACCAAGGGTGCAGTCACGCCAATCAAGGATCAAGGCCAATGTGGTACGTAACTAACGAGCTTATTGAAATTTCAAATGCATGTCCGACCGATTAATATCCATATAGATTTTGACTAATGGATGATCACAAAATTAATTCACAACTACGTACGTACTGGTCTTTCAGGATCTTGTTGGGCATTCTCAGCCGTTGCTGCGACGGAAGGAATTACCAAATTGAGCACGGGCAAGCTCGTATCCCTCTCGGAGCAAGAGATTGTAGACTGCGACGTCACCAGTGACGATCAAGGCTGCAACGGAGGGGAGATGGATGATGCCTTCAAATACATCATCAAGAACAAGGGCATCACCACCGAGGCTAACTATCCCTACACGGCATCCGACGGCACCTGCAACACCAAGAAGGCCGCTTCCCATGCCGCCTCGATCGCCGGCTTCGAGGACGTGACCGCCAACAGCGAAGCAGCTCTCCTCAAGGCCGCAGCCAGCCAGCCCGTAGCCGTTGCTATAGACGCAGGCGGTTTCGCCTTCCAGATGTACTCGAGCGGCGTCTTCACCGGCGACTGCGGAACCGACCTGGACCACGGTGTGGCGGTGGTGGGCTACGGTGCAACGAGCGACGGGACCAAGTACTGGTTGGTCAAGAACTCGTGGGGGACGTCGTGGGGTGAGGATGGGTACATAAGGATGGAAAGGGATGTGGATGCCAAGGAAGGTCTCTGTGGCATTGCCATGGATGCTTCCTATCCAACTGCAGCTTAATCCAAGATGAACGTATGGTACTG
>JANAVB010025920.1:0-32388 GCA_029216955.1 Iris pallida
GAGAAAAAGTGTTGGGTTAATAAATGGGGATGGTGGTGGTAGGTAAGGGTTCTCCCCTTGGTTCATGATGAACCAATAAGCAACCCAAGCCGAACCAAGCCAACCCAAACAAGCCGAACCAAGCCAGGAGACATGCAATACGAGTCAGATATGTACATGTATCCCAAAATACATAATACGAACTATGGTCATCACAGAACCTTTTCTATTCATTTAATTTTTTCCAACTTTGAAGCTTCCACCTATTAAACCCCCAAATCTTGCAAAGACGCACACACAGCACACAAAAGAAAGGGGTATAGAGAGAGAGAGGGGGAGAGAGAGAGAGAGTATCAATTGTCAGTGGCAGCCAGAAGCCAATCTACACCATCTGCTTCGAGGATTTGAAACCCATCGCTATACCTAGGGGTGGGCACGGGTCGGGTCGGGCCGGACCCAAATTTTATGGACCCGGACCGGACCCGTTAATTGGCAGGACGGGACCGGACGGTGTAGAAGCATGGAATTTCAGAACCAGAAATCCTATGCGCCTAACACTACATACGCCAGGAAGCTCAGATGAAGTACTTGGCACAGCAAACGGCAAAAGCTTAGACATTAAAAGAAGATTTTTATTTTGTATAAAAGTCTATTACATGTCTAAAAAAAGGCTGTACAAAGGAAAACATCTACAAAAAGAAAAGACCCTAAGTCTACAGCTAGGCGCATCAACCACCATGCGCTCCCAAACAGGCACATCTCTTTGGCGTCTCAGTCAGGCGCATCTCTTTGGCGTCTCAGTTTAGCGCATCACTTCGGCGTCTCAGTCAGGTGCATCCCTTCAGCGGCTCAGTTATGTACATCCCTTCTGCAGCTCAGTTATGTGTCGTCCTTTCAGTCAGGCGCATCATGAAGTCTCAGCATATGCGCCACTTCGACCCGATCAAATGCTTTGACTAATGAAGCATTTATTGAGCAGAACGAGGGTGGGCAATCAACCCCCTAGTTGGAGGAAGAGCTCTCCAAAGCCTAAGGAAGAGAAGAGCACCGTAATCGACCCGCGGCAAAAGGAGGCTTTCAACACAACCAGAATGGACAACACCCACTCTAGCAGGAGGAGGAGCTCTCCCAAAGCCCAAGGAAGATGATCGGAGCACCGCAATTCCGATCTGCGGCTCTTCCAGCATAACAGAGACGAGGCTCAAGCATCCCGATCTTTGGATGCAATAGGCACCTTCCGCCTGCCTCAGAAGCCCTCGACTCCGACTTTTGGATGTAACAGTCACCTTCATGTGCATCAATAAAGACAATACGTCGCATCTTCACCCTCGGGAGCATCTCGTCAACAGAATGTCCTCAAGCAAACAAGTTCATTTCGGAAGGACGTGAGAGAACGAGAGCAAACTCTCTCCTTGCCACTATTTATAGGTCGGGCAAATCAAACCCATGCGCCAAGTGGCGGGCTCTCCGAATCTCGTGCAATGAATTTGTATTAATGCTGATGAACCTGACGCTTCGAATTCAGCCAAGTCAAAACGGCTATTTAAAGCACTTGAAGAACGTAACAGTCGGGCCAATAAAGACGTGTCATGCAAACGGATGCGTCAGTCAGACCGTGCATCATACTGACGCGCCCACCAGCACCAAGCACCTTGTAAGGATGTGCCCCATGCATCCCCATACGCCTAGTAGAATGTAGATCGATGCGCCCACTCAATAGCCCATCACCCGTCAAAGAACATTAAATGCTGAAGTCTGACACGACAGCGGCCAGTCCCCGAGAACTGAACAGTTGATAGCTTTTTCAGAAGACGAAGTATCGCTAACGTCGGCATCATCATTACTTTCCTCCGGCGGTTACAAGCCACGTGGCCGCCCAACCATTTCGCATGCGCCTCCACAGCCATGCGCCCAAATCTCTGCATGCGCCTCAAAAGCCATGCGCCTCAGACTTTTCTCTGACCCCTAAAGACAGAAGTCAAAGTCACTACTGAAGCCTCGCATGTGCCTCAAAAGCCGTGCGCCCAGACTGGTTCGTGACTCCTAAAGGTTACAAGCCAAAATCTTCTCATGCCCCCAATTCCAGGCGCATCCTATCAGATTACTCTCCACTAAATCCGAGATCTTTGAGCAACGGATACACGCCACGTGTCTCTTGACTCAGTTCAGCCGATGAAGGGGTGCTAATCACCCAAGATCTCAGCAACCGAAAGATCTTCTCCATTGCTACGTGTCAGCTCTATCGTAGCCCATAAATACAACGAGAAGAGTTCAACTCCTCAATCCGAGTACGCCGTCCATGCGCCTCCATTAGCAATCACCACGTGACATCCCCACAAACTGGCACATCCTACATATACGCGCATGAGCAGCCAGCCTGCAGACTATAAATAGAGGGATCATTTCCTTCTGACAAAAGGGCACGAACCTACGAACACACACACACAGAGACAGATACAGACACTCAACGTCTTCTTCTTCTCCGTGAGCTCCAGCACCCAGAGCAACTCAGACCTTCAGAGAACCGAAAACCGTCGTCAGATCGTCAACGGAGTCAACGCATTACCACTCGCTCCATCGGCACAAGGAACCCAGATAAACAAAAGTATACTCCTAGAACTACGTCTAAGTCCTACATTGTAACACTGTTCTGTTTGTAATTAAAATTTGTAATCAAAAATTTTAATGGCAAACAAGCTGGCGACTCTGCTGGGGACCTCTTTCTCCTCCACCGAGAAAGCTGTGTCGCAATTCGACGACGTGAAGGTGGGCTCCTCCCACAAGACGCTGGTCGTACGTCTCAATCAACAGGCGTATGAGGAGTTCATCTCTGAAGGCAGTACGAGTCCTTCGAAGCGGCTGCCGAAGCCGAAGAAGACTCGCCAGGTCTGGGTGCGCAAGATCGACGCCTCTGGCACCATCCCCGAAGGGGATGCGCCGATGCAGCCTACCCTTCCTGCTGATGTCCTCAGCAGCCAAGATGCGCCTACCGGTGCAGCGCATCTCTCGGGGAAACGTACGGCTGATCACATTCTCCAGCCATCTACCTCACAGGCGAGGAAGATGCGTCGACGGAGCAGGGGCGCAGCCAATGCCCCGCGCATCACCTCTGATGCGCCACAAAAGGTCTCTGTCTTTGACAGATTCACTCGCTGTAGTGGCGAAAAGAATTTGGACTCTGAGTACTATGCACCCCAGCGGGCTGGTACGAAGAAGTCCAAGACAGCACGGACCATACACCTTAAACGTGCTATGCCGGCAGTAAACCAGAAGCATGCGCTCACAATCATGCGCGCTACTTATGGTAAGCTGTATAAGGTCGACTCGGATACTTCTACGCCAGAAACGAGCCGACCTTCAAAGTCCTTGTCTCACTTGGGCGCATCTACTGCGTTCGCAACCAAGTCGAGCAAGACAAACCCTGTGGTCTTGAACTCCCGCACCTCCACTGGTTGTGCGTCTGAGGTTCGTTCAAGTCACTGTAAATGTTGTTCCCCCACTACTGATCTGAGCACCTATTTGGTGTTGGATCAGGGGGGCGCAGCATTCACTTGACCACCTCGGCGCTTGGCCTTGCCATGCGCCTGATGGGGGTGCGATGGTGGCACTCTCCTCTAACGATCTGCGTAATATGATCACTCACAAACGTCGATCAGGAGAGTCGATTGACAAGCACAATGCGCCCCTCACAGGGAACACCTGTGCTGTAGTTACCATCAACTGTTGTTGCAAAACAGCAGTCCCGCCACCAAGGCAGTCGGTGTTCTAGCGGCTGCAATCATCAACACCTCTTCGACGTCGCCTCGGAAAAAAGGTGTCAATTGAAGAGGAACCAGAACTAAAGGTTGCTTCATGCAACGTAATCTCTAACTCCTCGTCAATTCGAAAGGCGACTGGTCATTCCTCGTCCTCGTCCAAGAGCCAGTCGTGGAAAACCAAGACAACTGTCCCATCCTCTGGAGTGTTGAAGGCACTCGGGAGAGAAAGAAGATCCTGGAGGAAGCTGGGGGTAGTCAAGCCCTTGTTGACCCTCCTTCTGAAGACGAAGATATCCTCCAGAGCACAGCTGGGGTGGATCTTCATCATGTAGACAAAATTAGCTTTCCGAGCACAGCTGGGGGTAGTCTAGCCCCTGTGAAACTGCGCCTCGAAGACGAAGAAGTCCTCCAAGACAGAACTGGGGGTAATCAGGCCCTTGCGGATACTTCTTCCGAAGACGAGGGTGTCCTCCAGAACGTAGCTGGGGGTAGCCAGGACGAAGCTCCAGGAGAGGCAACTCCCCTACAGGAGAGTGAGGCCGAGAGTGAAGCCTCAATCGATCCATCCACTTCCAGCCGTGTCATAATAGTATACATGACTGGAGGTGATACCGAGCCAGATGCGCCGCCAGCAGACCTCGTCCAGCGTATGGATACCCTGGAGGGAGGACTCAAAACCCTCTCTGCCTCCATACAAACACTGACTCAAGCAGTATTTGAAATACGGTCCGCTTTGGCCAGAGCACCTTCTACCGGTCCTGACCCAGGGGCCAATAGAGAATCAAGTGTACCCCTTCAACGGGTATCCTTGGATACAGATCGCCGTGAAGCACCACGGATGTCAGAGCCTTCAAATGCTCAATTCCAGGCGGTACCACCTTCCCCGACTCCTAGCTCCACGAAAGACGTGGTCGAAATGATCAGAGACTTGCGCGAGCGCTTTGAGTCCAAGAATAGACAAGAGGAGCGCCAAAAGATGGGGATCCCCCAACCATATCCCCTCGAATGGAACAAAGTGATTTATCCTCCAAAGTATAAACCACAAACATTGACGCCATACGACGGAAAGGACTCTCTGCGTCGCTATCTGACGTACTTCCAGTCTCAAACGGGACATCTCCCGAAGGAGGACGCCCTACTCACCAGCATATTTGTCGGGGCACTGAAGGGAGTGGCGTACGACTGGTACTGCAGTCTCGCCGATAACTCCATATCTTCCTTTGACGACTTGATGCGTCTCCTTCTCGATCGTTTCTACGACGGCGGGAAGGACATGACAATGGCGTCCCTCATAGAGATACGTTAGAAGGAGAAGGAAACAGTTCGAGTATTCATCGAACGCTTCCGACAGGCCTACTTCAGACTGCCTTCGGGCATGCCAGAACAGCACTCCTCTCCTCCTGCAGCATGAACATGCTGTCTGCGATCAAACTCTGGCTCAACTTTACTCATCCTCCCGACTGGAGTTCCTTGATCATCGAAGCCGTGCTCCAACAATGTTGTCGAGTACAATGCGCTCATCATGGGACTCCAGCTGGCACAACAGCTGGGGATGAATCATCTGGAAGCCTACGGTGACTCAAAACTCATCGTTAACCAGATCAGAGGGCAATACGAAGTTCGCCATGAAGATCTGATTCCTTACCATGAAGTTGCATTGAACATCATTTCAACCTTCACCAAGTTCTTTATCGAACATGTACATCGTTTACAAAATCTGGAAGCTGACGCTCTGGCTGGCCTCGTAGCCTAATTAGCAGCACCCCTCGGGACTCAACACTATGTTACGGTAGTTGATCGAGACTTGGTCTGTCCTAAAAACAACCTATGCTTACAAATGGCCCATGCCATGTCAACAAGTGCTAGTGTTAATGTCCGAGACTGGAGGTTCCCGTTCATCGACTTCGCTGTCTACAGAATTCTCCCAGAGGACCCGAAAAAAGCCGTCTCGGTCAGGAGGCGTTCCCTTCGATTCTATTACGATGCAGCTACTAAAATTCTGTACCGACGCTCCTACGATGGACTTCTCCTTCGATGTTTATCCAACGAAGAAGCAGCCGAAGCCCTTCGAGAAGCTCACGACGGAACCTGCGGGGCCCAGCTTTACGCGGACTTCATCCATACACCGTCAGAACCACTACATCCTACGGTCGCCTCCTGGCCCTTTGAAGCCTGGGGCATGGACATTGTAGGACCGATCACCCCTCCTTCATCAAGGGGACACCGCTTTATCCTTGCCATCACCGACTACTTCTCCAAATGGGCAGAAGCAGTTTCACTGGCGAAAGTGAAGAGCTCCAGGGTGATCAGCTTCATCAAGCACCATGTTATCTACCATTTCGGGGTACCTCGGAGGATTATCCATGATAACGGTCCTCAGTTCATCAGCCATATTTTCGGCAGATTCTGTGACAAAAATCGTATTCAAAACGTGGCATCAACCGCCTATAATCCGACAGCAAACGGATTGGCCGAGGCATTCAACAAGACTATCGTCAGGCTACTCAAAAAGGTCGTGTCATCCAATAAACGCGACTGGGACGAAAAGCTCAACGAATGCCTTCGGGCCAACCGTACAACCGTACGGACCCCGACGGGCAACACACCATTCTTCCTGGTCTACGGGAGCAAAGCGGTACTGCCTCTCGAGATCCAGATACCCTCACTCCGAGTAGCGATCATAAATCAACTCACAGAGGAAGACAATCAACGTCGCTGTCTGCGAGAACTGGAGGCACTTGACGAAAAATGTCTCCTAGCTCAACAGCGCATCGAACTCTATCAAGCCCGTATATCACAGGCTTTCAACAAGAAGGTCAAGCAGAGGATTTTCCAAGTAGGCGACCTGGTTCTGGCAGTCAGGAGGCCGATGGTGTTGACTCACAAGACACCAGGAAAGTTCGAGCCCAAGTGGGAGGGGCCTTTCATCATAGAGACGGTATACTCAAACGGTGCATACCGCCTCGTCAAACCCAATGGGGACTTGTTCATGATGTCCATCAACGGCAAGTTCTTAAAGAAGTACTACTCTTGACATCCTTCATACATGTACTTCTATCTCCATCCAACAAGGGAGTTTGTGGACCCAATCATCGGGGCTCACGTACAATTCCCTTCCACAAAATCTTACGCTCCCGGAACCCAGTTGTTTCGTGGCGTTCTATCCTCCAGTAGAAAGACAACCACGTCCATATTACCTCTGAGTTGTTCTCCTACGCCCTACAAGCAGAATCTTACACTCTGTAAGACTACGCTACCCATCATGTTTATCACGTCCATATTACCTCTTAGTAAACATCCCATACAGACAACCCCTGCGTTGTCGTACATTGATCGCAGAACTTCCACGTCCACATTACCTCTGAGTAGTTCCGCGTATCCCTCCCGAGTCACTCCTACCACGTCTATAACACCTCTGAGTAGGAAGATTCCATCATTTGAACCCTATATTTGCCACGTCCACATCACCTCTGAGCAAACATGTCAGGTTCTCTCAAACTTATTATCTGTACCTAACAACCAAGGTGCGTAAAAGATAATAGGTCCACATAAATTATCAAGTTCATGACAGCAAAAATAAACACACCACAAAACTCTTCATTCTTTATTCAAAGTAAAGAATACATCCCCAGCAGGAGTTATAAATTACACAAAACAAAAAAAAGAGAAAGAAGAGACTACAATCCCGCCCCTGGATTGTCTGAAAGCTCTTCAATCCGACGCTTCAAGTCTGCCGCCCGAGTCTCTGTGGTTGCCAGGACTCGACGTTTGGCTTCTTGACGCATCATTTCTATGGCCTCAGGAGAAGTGTCATCCTCATGCTTCTCGTCCAACTGTTGCCGCTGTTGAGCCAGGGAAAGAGCCTGGCGGGTGAAAGGCGCTTCCTCCTCCTTAGATGCTACATGTTCCGCTTGGACTCGCTCAGCATCTAATAAGAGTTGGGCCCGCTGGTCTTCAAGGAGGCGAATCTTGGCATTAACCTCCGCTATACTGGCGTCCAATGTAGCTCGCAATTCCACCTTCTCCTGTATGGATTGAGACAGCCTCTCCACCGCAGCCTCAGCTCCGGCCACCTCATGCTCCCAGACAGCCACCATGGCCTGATAAGATGACTCAGTTTCAGCGATCAGCTTCTCCTTTTCTGTCTCTATCAGAGCGGAGAGATCATTTTGCTGGATACACTGAAACTCGAAAAAGCAGCTGGTCGAGCTCAGCCACCGATGCCTCCAGAATCTCGGCCATATGATCATGGCCCTGGTGGGAACGTATCAGACCAATATGAGGGAGCGCCATGGTTTTTTCTGTCGTGAAACTCCCATTGGCATTCATCACCGCCGATACGCCCCTCTGCAGCATCTTATACACCGCCTCAATAATAAACTTCACATACTCATCTGCATCCGCCAGCACTTACGGCGTCATAGCAGGAGTTGGAGGAGCTGCTCTAGACGGCGGACCGGAAGAAGGCCCGTCGGCTTCAATCTGCGAGGCTGAAACCTCGGCATCAACGGACTCCCCCTCAACAGGGGCTTAAACTTCGCCACTGGCTCGAGGAGCCAAAAGAGCAGAAGGAGCCGAGAGGGGCATCGATATTGTACCCCAAGTAGAAGGAGCAACAGAGGGTTCCAGCAAACCCTTACCTTTTCCAAGCTCGGAGGGACCACCAACGTCAGGGGCTACCTCATCCGTCCCCAACACACTATCAGCAGGCCGTACGGGACATTCCTCCTCCGACTGAGCAGCGAGATCGACACTTGTTTCCTGACTCGGCTCCCTAGGAGTCAGGATCAGCGGACGAGCCTCATTTTCGTCATCAAATCCCTCCGCGGGGATAGAGTCTGTCACTGCCTCCTGGTCGACAGCCACCTCAGCCTCCGCTGCTGAGTCTGGGGTAAGCTCGACAACGCTGCAGCCGACCTCCCCTCATCATGATAAGGACGAAAATTAACCCTCTCCTCTGTTTCAGTCATGTCTGTTGCTCCCGCAACAGGCTCACTCATCTCTGGAGGAACGTCATCCGAAGGCGACGAACTCCACCCCACTTCATCATCTAGAAGTCCCGTATCGGCTGGACCCTCAATGTCCAAGGCCCCCACGGCGTCTTGCACCATCTCGGAAGCTGCTGCATCCTCAGCTTCCCTTCCGACATAATCCGGAGATACTGAAATCTCTACAGGAACGACATCGTCTGGATTCTCCTCTATGGGAGACATCACAATCGGAGGAATACGCTCTTCAGATGAGCCCGCCACCTCCTTTGGTCTGCTGGCACCCGATTTTGGAGTTCGGGGTCTCCTTTTCAGCGGCTCCTACAAAAAAGAAAGTATATATCACAAAAATGGTGGAACTAACCAGACTATGTGGGACTCCCTACCTCCACAGGAGCTGATTCTGTTGACACTGCCAGTGATAATGCCTTCTTCTGTCGCTTCTGCGCAGAAGAGCCAGCCTCTGTATCAGCACGTCTCTTCGGCTGATCGGCCGAGAGCTCTGCCCGAGCCCCCGTGGATACGGCAGGGGTACCTCGATAACCCGCCTCCGGCGGACGGTACGATCGAGCCTTCGCCAACAGATTTCCAGTTGCCTCTAACTGGGTGCCGACAATAAAACTGGTCTCTCGATCATATCCAGGAGGCACGGCATTCATGGCACAAAAAAATTTGGCGGTCGAGAAAAGAATCGGCGGCCACGAATTCTGAACAGGCAGCGTAAAACGAGCTCCGGTGCATCCAGCATTGTAGTAATGCCAAGCTCGTGCACCGTCCAGCAAACTTTCAGTATACCCCAGGTTAATACTGGGGTTCTCCAACATCAGCTGAGCATAGCCAAATTGTCGTGCAAAACGGCTAGGCAAGTATGGTTCCAGGTAACACTGGTTTTTATTCCGACATACCAGATGGGACGGTCGAATGCTTTACAACCAGCGGAATCCCCATGGAGGCAGAGTGGTGGCATCTTCACCCGAATCCGTTAAGTCTTCGTTGGCCTCAAAACCCAAGAAGACGGGACCAACCTTGGTGATCTCCCACCCCTGAAGGTTGGATAAAACTTTCCTGCAAACAGGAACACCAATATGTAACCAGCTCCTCTGGCGGAAACGGCGGAGGAATGCATCTCCGGCTCTGTGGTCTTCTTTCGAGCCCGGGCTCATCATGTTGGGATGGTGCAAAATTAACCACCCCATCAAGTAATGAAACGGCAGTTCGGCACGAGAAAAGTTGCTATTCCTACCTCGTTCATGAACCATATTTTTCGTAAATTCTCGTAAACCCCGCAGTAGGTTACACACCAATACAGGGAGTAGAGCCAGGCAACGACCAAAAACCAACTTCACAGCTGGCAGGATAAGGTTCTGAGTCACTCTCTCCACAGAGCCTGACCCGCCTGAAAAGACGTAATCCCGGAGCCAAATCATCATATAAGCAGCCAACACTGCTTTGGACGACATCCGATGAGTAAGGTGCCAGAAGCAGCTATAAGAACGCTCATCCGACACCCGATCCTCATTTTTCGAGGGATTCTTCTCATTTAGCCTGCTCATTTCAGAGAGCACCTCTTTACTGAAAAGTGCTGGCGGAGTTGTGAACTGAGAGGGATCTTCCTTGTCTTGCTTAAAGACATAATCTCTCCAAGCAGTTACATGAGGCTGTGACCCGCCCTTTTTTCTCTTCTGCATATAATAATGATGACTCGCCACTTCCTTAAAGACGGCCATCGTCTCCTCCGCTTTGTGTCACGCCCCGCTTCCGTAGGAGCGATCGTCCTCGCTAAGACGTGATGCCGCACGAGCCTAGATTGCGCTCGTACAAGACGGGTTCCATAATGGCCGATTTCAGCGGCTGCGACGAGGTCGTCGCACAGAAGTCCCAAACAGAGACATTGAATAATAGCAGCGGAATTTAAAGCAAAACACAAGTCATTGCAAAACACTCTTTTATTAATATTGAAACAAAGGTTACAATGGGCGCAAGGCCAAGTTTACAAGTCTCTCAAGCTCACTCATCTCACATTACAAGTCACTCAGCTCTCTCTCTCATCTCTCAAATACAAGTCTTGAGCCGACGAAAGCTTCGAAAGGTGATGTCCATACATTATGTTCCGTATAAGTCTTTCTCCATGCGGCCACACGCTTCGAATCGCCAAGGAACTCCGTGCCTCGACGCATCCAAGCGAGCTCTGCGCCACGAGCTTCTACCTGTGTCTGTACATGTAAACTATATGGATGTCAGTACTCAACTGTACTAGTGGAATAAGCTCCTCGCCCACCCATACAAAACCAACACGTTTGATTTACTTTGTGCAACAGAGTCCCTTCTTATCAATTGACTTTCTACTCTTGCCTTAGGATCAGTTTTAGGACCGACGCCTTGCCTATTTTGTGTCGTTAGACCATCCCGTGCTTGCAACATTCAACGTTAACCTATCAAGTCGTGTTTGCCTTACGGCCATAATCAGATGTGCAACTACGCGACGAGGCTCCATTTCCGTGTGACCGTACTTCAAACCCTTGCTGAGGCCGTGCCTCGCAACTCAATGAGACTCGATCATATCGCCGCGTCGCGGCCCTTGCCGCCTCGACCACCGACAGACCCAATCAAGACATGTGAACTAAGAGTCACTCGACCAACTCTGCCTTGCGGCGTTTCCTGACTTACTCAAGGCAACTCAAATCCAACTTATGCACCTTATATGCCGACAACTTAAGATTCGACGCCATGTCTCGTGCCGAAGCACGTCGTCTACGTTGATGCCAAATCGAAGGTCCAAACACTGTGTTCTAACTGTACACACATTTAACTGACTAAATCCAAAGACACACACGTGGATTGCCGCCCGTGCCGACCCATCTATATGAATTGGTCACTAACATCACAAGCTATCCTGGACTATAGCCTTGCCATTCGACGACCCTTTCAACGCAAGTAGCTAGCCCCGCTGAAAGTTCCCGAATGACCCGAGCGGTTCGTCCAGCTACGGCTATACATGATTCCCTCCGGAACGACGCGGTCCCATGGTGCCCAGGGTTGCCGCTCGTGGAAACTCCTTCTTGTTGACAAGTTGTCCAATGACCATGCAAGACTCGACACAAACTGACGTCTCACACAGTCATTCCTCTTTCAATGTTACCATCTCTTTCAAACCAATATCAAGACTTCTATCCTTGAGATCCTTCGACGACCCACGGTCGCGAGCCTTCTCCCTTTGATGCTCTTTGAGATCCCTCGACGACCCACGGTCGCGAGCCTTCTCCTTGTTACCATGTCATTTTATTCAACTCAATGCATATTCGATAGTCCTTTCTCCAAAACTCATTAAATCAACCGTATTTCATGCCCTAAACACTAAGTCCGTGCATCGTGCCTTAAGCCAATCGTGCTCTACGTGACACTCCTGCCCAAGTCGACGGGCCTTGAGACCGTAAGACTATGTGGTTATACCCAACCGTAGAACTCGTAGGGTCGTGCTTGCTACTACTCCTGATAGTTTAACGTAACTTGCCTAACTTACTTTTGCAACAACTTGACGAGTAAGGGCTGCGTCAAGCCTTACGTCGTGTGAACGTGCCGTGCACGCGATCGACTTGAACAACCAAGTTATTTGGGGTGCCTAGACTTATTCCGCAAGCCGTGCAATACAACTTAACCCATCGGGCGAGCAGAGGCTATGCTACGCCTTGGGCGATGAGATTGTGCATGCTTTATGAAGCAATTGTGCGGGCGACGCCTATGAATTTGGCTAACTCTTAGCTTTGCAGCGAATACCAACTTTCTTTCTCCCAAGCCATGGGACGAAGGATCGAGTGTCATTTTCAAAGCACGCCGTGCACCTACTCTAAACCGACCGTTGGACCTTTTCATATTCTAACTCAATTCGACCCGTCGGGATTATTCCCTTTAGCTATGTGGATTCGTCTTTTTTATTATCAAGCCTACTTGTGCAAGTTGAAAATATGCAATTTATTATGTGAAGGCAAAAATGAGGCAAGTTCACCGAAACTACCCCACCTGAGCGAGCGGTCGCCTCGACCGAGCTATGTCTTCGAGTAGCCGTTGCAAGGCTAAGTCAGAACGCCGTCGGCGTTTCGATTCCTCCGATTGACTGAGCGGGACGGGGTACTACACTTTGTCCCCCAGGACTTGGAACTCCTCGTTGGTCGGAAAGTATTCCTCATAAGGTTCTGATCCCCAAGGGAGCCTTGACACCTTGTACATTTCATGAAGTGCGAGTCCCAGCTCCCCCGTCGGAGTGAAGAAAATTCCGGTCTGGGTGCTAAACATCTCCAGAAGCACGAGGAACATATGCATGTTGATCTCGACGCCTGCCTGGGTAACACGGATTGCGGCAGTCAGCCCAATCTCTCGGAGTTCGGTTCGAAACTGCGACAGAATCCAGAGTGTCAGCTTGTCCCATTTGGAAACGTAGTGACACCAACCCTCTGCCCAAAATTCACCTTTCGGATATGACCGCTCCAACAACAGCATACGATTTGTAAAAGTCGAAGCGCCAAAAGCAAAAGTGTTGATGGGAACGTCACTGTAAATGCTCCCAGGACGTAGAGTCCGCCAGGTGAAAGAAGGCCCAGCCCGCACGACGGCCAAAGTATCCCTCTGATCGGAGGTAGCACCGATCTTGATGGTGCCCGCCACCGCCCCCCTGAGATGGGGTTAGCTCCCAAGACATCCTCCTCTTGGAAGCAAGGCGACAGAAAGCCGTCAAAGGCCATTGACGCTCAAGTTGCTTAATAGTCATATGCACCCCCTTGCTGTAAAGAACCAATCTTCCTTGACCTTTAACACATTTACTTCAATAAAAGTAAGGCGGTCCCCAAACAGGAACTCAGGCTTCAAAAAAGTCACATTATCAGAAGTGGCAGATTTCAAAACGCCACGCTCCATCATCCGTTGGAGGAACCCATGCTGTTGTTCCCGGATTTGAGTCATTCTTTCGGGAGGCTGATCCAGCATAATGGCAGCTTGGGCAGGGTTTATCACCTCTTCATTATAATCCACTCCTATCTGACAGAGGACGGCGTCCAGAAGCACTTCATTTAAGAGCGGGACAGCCAACGACACTGGTGGTCAACAAAAGAAGGCAAAGATTCAGATATGTTAGAAACAAAAGAATCTGAGCCACGTTCCCATCAGAAGCGCATACCCTAAACCAAGGCTCAGGCGCATCTGAAAAGAAGCTTCGGCACATCATCAGGGTCTAAACCCATGCGCGTCAGCAGTGGAGCTTCGGCGCATCATCAGGGTCTAAACCCATGCGCGTCAGCAGTGGAGCCTCGACACATCATCAGGGTCTAAACCCATGCGCGTCAGTAGTGGAGCCTCGGCGCATTATCAGGGCCTAAACCCATGTACGTCAGCAGTGAAGCTTCGGCACATCATCAGGGTTTAAACCCATGCGCGTCGACGGAAAAACTTAAAATGGTACAGAAAGATATGGTAAAGAATGATGAAACCCACCAATCACCGCCGGCTGAGCGTCGACGGGCGTCCGGGGGACATCATCCGCGACAGCCTCGACAGGCTCTTTTCCTTTGCCTCGTCCTCGGCCAGCACCACCGCGAGGAGTCTTGGGGGCCATCTCGTGAAAAAAGAAGTTTAAGGTTTTTCGAAAGAAGAACTCTAGAGAAGAAAAAAGCGAAGTGGAGAAGAACTCTCTCTCTCTCTCTCTATCAGATGCCTATTTATAGGCTTAGTCGCACGCGTGAACCGATGAAGTGTGACCTCAGCCGCCACCTCGGGTTCTGTGAAGAGATAACTGCAAATAAATTCAAAAAGATCATCATTAATCTTCATGGTTATCGAAGCGTTATCATTTACATTAACTGAGAGGAGCATGCGCCCCATCACTGATGCGCGGAGTATCCATGCGCCCGAACAGTCATGCGCACCGTTGAAGACACCATCATGCTTCTTATTCAAAGTATTCCAAAACTTGACGAAAAGTTTTAGAAACTTTGAAGGTGGTCTTGTAGAAGCATAGAATTTCAGAACCAGAAATCCGATGCGCCTAACACTACATGCGCCAGGAAGCTCAGATAAAGTACTTGGCACAGCAAACGGCAAAAGCTTAGACATTAAAAGAAGATTTTTATTTCGTATAAAAGTCTATTATATGTCTAAAAAAAGGTTGTACAAAGGAGAACTTCTACAAAAAGAAAAGACCCTAAGTCTACAGCCAGGCGCAGCAACCACCATGCGCTCCCAAACAGGCGCATCTCTTCGGCGTCTCAGTCAGGCGCATCTCTTCGGCATCTCAGTTTGGCGTATCACTTCGGCGTCTCAGCCAGGTACATCCCTTCAGCGGCTCAGTTATGTGCATCCCTTCAGCAGCTCAGTTATGTGCCGCCCTTTCAGTCAGGCACATCATGAAGTCTCAGCATATGTGCCACTTCAACCCGATTAAATGCTTCGACTAATGAAGCATTTATTGAGCAGAACGAGGGTGGGCAATCAACCCCCTAGCTGGAGGAAGAGCTCTCCAAAGCTCAAGGGAGAGGAGAGCACCACAATCGACCCGCGGCAAAAGGAGGCTTTCAACACAACCAGAACGGGCAACACCCACTCTAGCAGGAGGAGGAGCTCTCCCAAAGCCCAAGAAAGATGATCGGAGCACCGCAATTCTGATCTGCGGCTCTTCCAGCATAACGGAGACGAGGCTCTAGCATTCCGATCTTTGGATGCAACAGGCACCTTCCGCCTGCCTCAGAAGCTCTCGACTCCGACTTTTGGATGTAACAGTCACCTTCAAGTGCATCAATGAAGACAATGCGTCGCATCTTCACCCTCGGGAGCATCTCGTCAACAGAATGTCCCCGAGCAAACAAGTTCATTTCGGGAGGACGTGAGAGAACGAGAAGCAAACTCTCTTCTTGCCACAATTTATAGGCCGGGTAAATCAAACCCATGCGCCAAGTGGCGGGCTCTCCGAATTCCGTGCAATGAATTTGCATTAATGGTGATGAACCTGACGCTTCGGATTCAGCCAAGTCAAAACGGCTATTTAAAGCACTTGAAGAACGTAACAGTCGGGCCAATAAAGACGTGTCATGCAAACGGATGCGCCGGTCAGACCGCGCATCATATTGACGCGCCCACCAGCACCAAGCACCTTGTAAGGATGCGCCCCATGCATCCCCACACGCCTAGTGAAACGTAGATCGATGTGCCCACTCAACAGCCCTTCACCCATCAAAGAACATTAAATGCTGAAGTCTGACACGACAGCGGCCAGTCCCCGAGGACTTAACATTTGACAGCTTTTTTAGAAGACGAAGTGTCGCTAACGTCGGCATCATCATTACTTCCCTCCGGCAGTTACAAGCCACGTGGCCGCCCAACCATTTCGTATGCGCCTCCGCAGCCGTGTGCCTAAATCTCTGCATGCGCCTCAAAAGCCATACGCCTCAGACTTTTCTCTGATCCCTAAAGACAGAAGTCAAAGTCACTACTGAAGTCTCGCATGTGCCTCAAAAGCCCTGCGCCCAGACTGGTTCGTGATTCCTAAAGGTTACAAGCCAAAGTCTCATCATGCGCCCAATTCCAGGCGCATCCTATCAGATTACTCTCCACCAAATCCGAGATCTTTGAGCAACGGATACACGCCACGTGTCTCTTGACTCAGTTCAGCCGATGAAGGGGTGCTAATTATCCAAGATCTCAGCAACCGAAAGATCTTCTCCATTGCTACGTGTCAGCTCTGCTGTAGCCCACAAATACAACGAGAAGAGTTCAACTCCTCAATCCGAGCGCGCCGTCCATGCGCCTCCATCAGCAATCACCACGTGGCATCCCCACAAACTGGCGCATCCTACATATGCGCACATGAGCAGCCAGCCTACAGACTATAAATAGAGGGATCATTTCCTTCTGACAAAAGGGCACGAGCCTACGAACACACACACAGAGAGGCAGATACAGACACTCAACGTCTTCTTCTTCTCCGTGAGCTCCAGCACCCAGAGCAACTCAGACCTTCAGAGAACCGAGAACCGTCGTCAGATCGTCAACAGAGTCAACGCATTACCACTCGCTCCATCGGCACAAGGGACCCAGATAAACAAAAGTGTACTCCTAGGACTACGTCTAAGTCCTACATTGTAACACTGTTCTGTTTGTAATTAAAATTTACAATCAAAAGATTTTAATGGCAAACAGACGGGTCCAAAAAATATTGGAACCGGCCGGAACGGGCTCGACCCGTTTGAAACGGGTCCAAACTGGGCCGACCTGCGGGTCCAAACAGGTCGAAAAAAGTTAAAAATTCTAAAATAGTAAACATTTACTAAACAATAACTTGTTCTATTATCTATAAACTATAATAGCAAAAAAATTCAAAATTGATAAAAAAAGGTACATACCTCTAGAAACGGGTCGGTCCAGGGCCCCGTTTATTTTGAAAATAGGACCCACCCGGTCCCGTTAGTGTCACACGACCCGTCCCGTTTAAATTCCAAATTTTAGGAACCGGCTTGTTTGAACATTTTACGGTTCTGGCCGGGTCGAAACCGTGGGTCTTTGAACCGTATGCCCACCCTTAGACCTACCGTCCATCCAAGCAATATGAAATACGTGCAACACACGTGCATATATACTAGTACTATATAATGTCAAAAGTTGACTTCACCGTAAAAGTTTTCGTTAAAAATAAATTAAAATTGTGAGTGTATATCCAAGTTTAGGACATCAAGTTGATACATATCTAAGTTTAAGGTATCAAGTTGAAAAATACCTCTCGTCAAACAAATAAAATAAAAATTGAAAATTTTGTAAAAAGAACACTAGTAGACCTTGAACTTATGTCCCTTTTATATAAAATGTATAAGTAAAAACCAACTTTGTTAAATGAATAATTCTACGAAACTGTGAGAGCACAAGGTTTTATATATATATATATATATATATATATATATATATATATATATATATATATATATATATATATATATATATTGAAGCAATGGGTAATTGTGGCGAACTCGCCTCCACTGAGGATCGAACTCCCGACCACTTGCTGCCTCTCAAATTTTTGGACGGTTGTCATGTCCGCCCTGAGTCGAGAGGCGGCCATGGTGGTGTTCTCCTCCCAACTTTCGAGGTTTGTACGAAGAAGCTTGCCTGTTATGTTTGTGCGAGACTCTCCAACATCTAGCATTCATGTGTCGAACAAAGAACCTGCTTGACAAGTATTACACTTTTCTCCTAAATCTTGATAATGCCTGGCGGAATTCCAAAACGCTCAGTTTATATATTAAAATATATAGAAAATTGTTGCAGATTTTTTGAAGTTTCTCCCTAGAGTGACCTCACATCTATGTGACAAACTCTAATAAGTATGTATTTCAATACATGAGTCTTCTTTATTGGTTTGTATGCATGGATATGGACGTGGGCGAAAGGCGCAAAGTAGAACTTTGATGGTGCACTTTGCGGTTCGCACGTACGTATTGGGAACATGGTCCAGCAGGCCAGCGTGTATCAGGAACATAGTCCAGCGGACCAGCGTTCTAGTGCGGCTAATGCTTCCGTTGGACTTTGGAAGTTGGTTCCAGCGTGGAAGTTGTTTCCAACGTGGGTGCTTCTTTTGCTGGACCTAGGCTCTACCGTAGAGGTTGCTCATGTGGGACTAATGCTTAAGCATAACTGTTTTAGTGTGTTTTCGTATGACTGGTTTAGTGTGTTCCAGCGTGGATGTTGTTGTGACGTATCTTCTTAACAGTCCACTTCGTAGGAGTTACTGTTGCAACCACCCACATTATGGAAAGTTATTTCCCGAACTAACCGTCTATTATAGTTGGTTATATATATATATATATATATATTGTTAAAAATTTATTGTACCCTGTCGATTCATGAGATGAAGAACATAAATTAAATTGCAGAGGCTTACCTGCATTCATTGCTAGATTTGATGGATCTTGAAACGAACGTCTCTTTATTGGGTTCGATCTTCCAACTTGCTACGACCCTTAATGACAAAGAGGAATCTGAATCCTTTGTCCCTCTCTTTCTGTTGATGGGGATGCAGAAAAGAAAAAGATAAAACCTCTCTTTTTGGTGGCCGTATAAGTTGGGGACCATAACCCTAATGAATACATATATTTATATGTTTTGATATTTCTAATTTGGCCCCTCATCAAATTAGAATATCTCTGGTGTCTACACATTAATTCTATGACAATTATACCCTTAAGCCAATTTTCAAATAGACCACTTTAATTTGGCTTAATTATTTAGATAACCCAAACACAATTAATTTTACATGTGTGGCCCCTTAATTATTGAATAATTCCAACAATCTTCCACTGGGCCACATATGTAATCTTATAATTGTGTTAACCTTAGTGAGCTCATAAATTGCTATCTTAATCCTTAGGGTATATCCGGACAATCTCGTCCATTAACCATATCAACATAGGATCAAAGCGGCATTCGTCACATATAGCGTAACTAAACCATCAATAGTCACATATACCAATATAGCTAAACGACATAGATCAATCATGGATGCGTAGCATGAAAATTATACGCAATATGATCAATACATGTCTATTTCCAACTGGTCCTCCTTAACTTTAGTGAGATCAATACTTTAACATAATGAAAACAGAATGAACTGAATTTCCATATATCTGATCAGATAAATATCCAAAATACTTTAATACATAAATGTGTCCAAAACCAAATAGCACCCAAATACATAAAATACAAACTCCCATTATATTGCCATATTCTTAATTAACACCCATATGAGCAGTATGCTCATGAAAGACCTTATATGACAATACTTTTGTGAGCGGATCTGCTAACATGGAGTTTGTCCTAGCTATATGGACATTTTAACCATTCTGGATTCTTTCCTTCACAACTAGAAACTTTATGTCAATATCCTTGACTTATACAAGTTTCTGCTGTTATTGGAATACAGTACTGCTGATTTATTGTCACACCATAATTTATTTGGTCTTTCAACACTGTACTGTAGGTGCAGCCTTGTGACAAAATTTCGTAACCATATTCCCTGAATAGATGTCTAACAACATGTTATAAACCTTGTTGCCATGTTAGAAGAAATTATGAGTGCATGTTTGACACTAATCTAAAATATATCTCCACCAATCAACACAACCTGATGTGGATCTCCTGCTGTGTTGGCATCCAGCAAAATCGGAGTCGGAATACCTTATGATCTCCAAAATTATCCGATCACCTACAAAGAACATATAATTCTTTGTTCTTTATTAATTACTTAAGTAGTTTGGCAGCTACCCAATGATCCATCCATATTTGCTTAAAATATCTGTCTAACATCTGAATATGTACGCAATATCCTAACGCGTACATACTTGAGCATATATTAGACTTCCTACAACTGATCATGAAAGAAAAATCTATTGTATTTTCTTAATTTTAATGCTAATCTTAGGGCACTTGACTGAGACTGAACTTGTCTCCTTTAACGAAAGGGTTGTCACCTTATTTGCATTCCTGCATGCCAAATCTTTTAAGCACTTTATTGATATAAATCTTTTGTGATAATCCAAGAATATTCTGAAAATAATCACGGTATATCTGGATTCCTAATACAAAAAAAACGACACCAAGATATTTCTTCTAAAATTTATTTGATAGAAATTTTTAGTGTCGTATAATATACCTATATCATTTTTGGCAAGCAGTATGTCATCAACATATATAACTAAAGAAAATTATTTACTCCCACTGAACTTGTGATATACACAATCTTTAATAGTGTTTATCTCAAAAACCAAACGAGATAATCACTGGTAAAACTTTAAGTACCTTCGACGAGAATCATGCTTGAGTCCATGAATAGATTTTGTCAATTTGTAAACCATATTCTTTGGGTCTTTCGACACAAAGTTTTCTGCATGCACCATAAATTGTTTCGTCGATGTTTCCATTGAGAAACACAATTTTGACATCCATTTAATATAACTCAAGATCAAAATGTGCAACAAGTGTTGTGATTGTTTTAAAAGAGTCTTTCAAAGATACCGAAGAGAAAGTCTCTTTAAAATCAATCGTATGAATACGTATTCCAATCCATATATTTGAGTAAAGTCACTAGCTGCAAGACGTACTTTATACCTCTCCACATTATCCTTTCGAATGTTTCTTGGTTTTAAATGTCCATTTTCAACCAATGAACTTCGTATCTTTTTGGTAATGTGACAAGTTCCTAAACTTTATTGTCTTGCATAAACTTATACTCCTTATTTATTTCCTCAATCCACTTTTAAAAGTTGGAACTTTCCATGGCATGACGGAAGATGATTGAATCACCTTCCAATATTCTATAGTTTTTCTCACGTTCCTAGAGAAATATAACAATATTATCCGAAATTATATTTCTCCTTTCTCTTTTGAACCATCTTAACATTACCAGTTCTTGAGGTTGTTGAGTTTGTTCCTCAGAAATAATTACCTTATCTTGAATGGGGGTGCCGCTACATTATCTTGTCAAGGTATCTCAACAACAACTTGTAAAGGTAATTCGACATTGTCTTGTTGAGGCTCCGAATTCACTTCTTGATTAATGACAGGTACAAAATCCTGTACATCGTCAAAAGTGATCGTAGAAATCACAATCGATTCCTCCTCAAAGATCATGTCTTTGACTTTATTTCTCCCCCAAACTCAACATCCTCAAAAATATTACACTTCTCGTCTCAAAAAAAAATTCATTTATGTGGGACCGTATAATTATTAACCTATCGATCTGTCAGCATAGCCAATAAAGTAGCTGTTTACAATTTAACTTTGGTCTGTATTTCCTTTACACATTAATATAGACATTAAAGTCTATAAAGTCAATAAAATCCAAATCTCATCAGACACAAATCGTTCAACTCTATTTCTAGAGATGTGACCTAATCGCTTCTGTCATAATGAGACTAAAAACATTTATTGTTAATTTTTTATTTAGTACCACATGACTCCACTTGCAAGGTTTCATTGTAAGATGCAATAGTTTTAAATGAATATAGGTTATCATAAACCTTAAGGGAACCGTTGTCACGCCCCGCTCCCGTAGGAGCGATCGTCCTCGCTAAGACGTGATGCCGCACGGGCCTAGGTTGCGCCCGTGCAAGGCCATGTCCAGAAACGACCAATTTGAGCTAGGCCACAGAGTCGCACAGAGTGTCCCCATTGCAGCGGAAAGTAAATTGTGAGACTCGTCTCACAGTATCGATATTTATATACAGATACGTATTTTGTAGTGTATTTCATATTTTCTTGGTTTTCGCAATGCTTTAAAAATTTTCCTAACTTATAGATTTTTCCTTGGCCGGCATGCCGCTAGTATACCGGAGTATACCGACGGCATACCGTCCAGACAGATTTTCCATAATTTAGATATTTTCGATTTCAGATATTTTCATGAATAGTGTTTCGGATATTTTCGTGAATAGTATTTAGATATTTTTGTGAATAGTGCTTAGATATTTTCGTGAATAGTGTAGATGCACTCTATTACCCATTGGATATTGGTTTTGTTTGAATGGCTAGGATTGACTTAGATATTCACATGGATCACCATCCGACGGCTAAGATTAATTCCCCCTTCTATATATACCATTTCACTTTCTCTCTCCTCTCTCTTTTCATTCTCTTCACTCTCTCTTCATTCTTCTTCCCTTCTCTCCCCCTTGGAGCTTGCCAGAGCTTGGCCTTGAGGCCTTGGTGTGGTGTCTAACCCCCCTAGGAGAAGGAGTAGAAGATTAGGCTTGGAGCTTAACCTAGGCAAGTACATCTTGCCAAAATCTTGAACAAAATATTTTTTTGTCATTTTATTTTCCTTGGAAGTAAATATTTAGAATTGTTCTAAACTCATTTTGTTAAATATGTTTTCCTTATGATTCTCGTCTATATGCATGTTCTAAAATTTGTTTAAGCAAGGTTTTGATTTTCTGTTAAAACCCAATATGGACTTAGTAGAAAACTTGGTATCAAGAGTGATACTAGTGTTACCATCATGGATCTTAGTCATATATACATATATGAGGCCCTCACATAGTTTGTATATCATGGATTTTAAGTTTGGTGGCAATCGGAACCCGTTTCGTGTCCTGAGAACCTCTGTTTGGGAGTATTTTGAGGTATTGATCTATCAAATGTTTGATTTGTGAAAACTAATACTTCCATGTTGTAGGAAATTCAATTCTATTCAATTTTGACTTTTGAAAATCTGAATTTCAATTTAAAACGAAGTTTTTATGGCCGAAACAAGTTTTGGCAAAATTCTGAATTTTGTTGCTGTTTGAAAAATCGGTATACCGCCGGTATGCCGCAGTATACCGCCGGTATGCCGTTTTATGCTGTTTTAGTCTGTTTTTTTGCCCGTTTTGCCCGTTTTTGTCCGTTTTTGATATTTTCTTCGATTGTAATGATTTCTTAACATGATTAGATGATCTTGTATAGTTAGAGAATGCTTGTACATCCTATATACACTTGATACTTGCGCATGATCAATCATTTTGCTATGAAATGTACTTAGCCTTGATTATTCTTCTCCACATGTCATGATATATCTTTTGATAGATTCTTTCTTACAAGCTATGATAATTGTTGCCATACCTTCTTGCCTACTTGACAGTGACCCGTCGTGGTGCACTCTTGAACATGTCTTTTTCTTGCTTACATGATAGTGGCCTGTCATGGCGCACTCTTGATTCTAGTACATGTCTTGCTCCTTGATAGTGGCTCGTCATAGCGCACTCTTATCTTGATATTGTCATGTCCTGTTGTGGCTTGTTGTAGTGCACAATCTTGCTTGTCTTGTCCAGTCTTGCATGTCTCATGTCTAGGATGGATTCTGCGGAATGCCACACCCGGAATCCAACAAGAAAATGTTAAGGACTAAATAACTAGCTTGATTAGTTAGATCATTGAGAATTTCCCAGTTACCTGTTGCCCCTTTGATCTTGGCCATATATATATATATACTTGGGATTTGGAGCTATCTGTCATGATGAGCACTCTTCCAGCACACCGTCGAGTGGGGCACCTCTTTAGGACACATGTATCTTACTGCAGTGTGTCTGCTATACTTCTTTTCTTTTTGCTTGGATCATTCAGGTAGTAACAGGCAGGAGCTGGATTTGGAATTCTCAGACTTGTATTTGTTAGTAATTAGGATTGTGACAACCCTAGTTAGCTAAAGTATCAAGCCGTAATCATTGCTTGGCCGTGATTGATGGATGGAGTCCATTCTTGTCTAGTCTAGTCTTGCTCATGTTTATCTTATTGCAGTACTTAGCTTCCTGTCATTCCTTATATGCTATTCTTCCTACTACATGCTTGGCTTCACCACATGCTCACATGTTCCAGTTACTATCACGCTCATATGTTCCAGTTATCTTACATGCTCCAGTTACATGACATGCTCACATGCTCCAGTTACATAACATGCTCACATGTTCTAGTTACTTAACATGCTCACATGTCTAGTTTATGTTTCATGTTCACATGCTTACTTTTCCTTACATTTACACAGTTTACATTACGTCACATGTCCTTTACCTTATGCTACATGTTGTTTTACTTATTGTCTTTCCTATTCTCGGGATAAGTGCATTGGTAGCGCACGAGTTTCGATTTGCTTTTACTTATTTCTGTCTCTATCCGTTGCTATGAATTGCATGCTGGTTTTAGTTTATAGTTTGGCTTCCTTTGTGGTACTTGCTATTGGGGGTCTGACCCCACTGGTTTTGTTTGGCCAGATCTGATAGAGGAGCCTGGAGGATCTTCCGTACCTTCCACTCGTTGGTGATTACCCAGAGCACCACAGTACCTTAGTGGGTTTTCTATTTCATTCTCCCACTAGTTATGTACATTATTCTTTGTGGCGTTTAGCCTCCGAGCACGTGTTTAGCTCGTGTTTTGGACTTGACATTTAGCCTACGGGCCAGAACATGATTTGCATATTCTAGACTATAGCTAGAGCTTATCATGTATGACTATTACTCTTGATAGTCTTCACTCTGTATTACTAGCTTCATGATCATTGATATATGATAGTTTGGGACGCTTTACTATTTTATATTCCAGTTGATCTTACTTCTTGTATATTGTTTACTGCCTGTGATTGAGATACCTAGGGTTGCTTGACCTAGGATCGACTGTTGGCTTGTAGTAGTAACCCCCATCTATACAGCTTATACGTTATTTCGGAGTACTGGAGTACTTTGGTATACGTAGCTGGCCTGGTCCGTCCCTACTTGCCAGTATTCTGGTTCTGGGGCGTGACATAAATGAACACAAGTAGAAGTGAATTCGAACTCATTATTGATATTCAAAAAGTTTACAAGCGGCGCTAGACCGATATTACAAGTCGCTCAAGCTCTCTCTCTCTCTGAAACATAAAAGGCGTGCCAAGTGGCTTACAAGATGGAATAATTAATGGCGATGTTCCGATACATTATGTCCTGTATAGGGTGCTTCAGCTTCTTGCAACGTCCCAAGGCCCCGGAGTTGGCTCCGCGCCTTAACACGTTCGAGAAAAGCTCCGCACCCGCCGACGTTTTCTGCTTCCTGCAAGCAGACTGTGGGGTTATCAGTACATTGTTATGCACTGGTGGGGAGGCTAGCTCGCCCACAACGCCATCATTACCAAACACGTTCCATTTACTTTTGTGCATCTCTATCATTCATTGTCTTTCTAATCTTGCCTTAGGATCAATTTCATGGCATATGTCATAACCTATCCTGTGTTGCCAAATTCAAGTGTCGCATGGAAATACATACACGACTTACCCATACTTACCGTCCGGCCTTTCCTGTCCAAAGTAAACCAAGTTAGACAACAGTTCATATATTTTAACTTAACATGATGCACGTAAGCATTCACTGTAAATGGCGTGTTCCTGCCTCAGATTCTAGCGCGTCGTAGGAGTGTGTTCTTTTAACTCGTTTGCATGAAGTACTCTTTGTCATTTGGTATGATACATTTCAAACCGTTCAGTAGGTACTTGTTTCTTTAACGTAGACTACTTTGATTTCAATGCAAGGACTTGCATGTGGATAGCCACCAGCAAAGCCCACTTAATCTATATGTACCGGTCGCTGGCATGATAAGCCATTTTGGACATTTCCCCTTGGTATTTCTCAACTTAGCGTAGGGTGATGGCTGGTACACCCCGTTAAGTCTCTTGAAATACCCTGCACTTACGTCTTCCGGTGCCCAAGCCCGCACCCAGGCAGCCCGTAAGCCCCGCTTTTGATTCCGCCTAGGCCGGCCACGGTATACTCCACACAACGCCCGTGCCGCAGAATCCTTCCACTACCACGGCCACGGTATACTCCACACAACGCCCGTGCCGTTTGTCCACGACCATTTCGTATTATCTTGTCATTTTAACTTAACGGCTATCTCCGAGCCGTAGGCTAACCCTTAGCCATAATGCGTTATCGACCAGGTTGGCGTCCGTGCAGCGCGGGTAGCGAGCCCCGTTGTACGTGCCCGTCACACCTGTCGCTAACCATTCTTTCTTTTCTTATCTTTCCTTCATTCTTTCTTTTCTTTCTTTCACTTGTCCGTTTGTTCATCGATTCATTCTTTCATTCGTTTATTCATTCATTCACTTATTCGTTCATTCATTCATTCATACATTTTGCAACTCCTCGAGCGGGAGTCGCCTTGGCGACCCATCGGTCCCATAGTCTTTCAATGTTGCTAAACTCTATTCGGAACGACTATGTTGATAGTCTTTCCGTTTCATTGTTGTAAAGCATTCATTGTTTCATTATTCGAACGCATAAGGGACTTGAACGTAAGCTTGTGCCTTAGCACGCGCGTGGAGCGCAGTACAAGAGTTCTCATATTTTCCATGTTTCTTTCCATATTCTATACAAGCATGCAAGATAGGATTATTCCCTTAGCTAGGTGCGTTGAGTCATTTATTAGCATGCGGGGTTATCGCCTAGCGATTCTCGTGATAGTGTCCGCATTGTTATGTGTCTAGGCTAAGCAGAGACGGGTTCATCGGAGCCACCCACCTTAGCGATGTTCGCATCGGCCGAGCGATACTCCGAGCGCGCCTTTGAAAGTCTAAGTCTGGATTCATCTTGTCGGGCCAATGTAAGCCTTGCATCGATTCTTCATCAGGTCGATGCCAACTCTTCGGGTCGACGGCTCGTTTGAGTCGTTGTACTTGCCGTTTGAATCGGCGTTCCGCTAGGGCGTAGCGGGTCATTACATAATACACCACTCAAAATAAGTCTCGGCCTCGAGACTTCCTGAGTGCAGGTCATCCTACCATTCCTTAACTCGTGTCGTCGTGTTTCTTAGACAATCTCTATCGAATGGCTTTACCGCTCGATGGCACCGAACTATACTCGATACATTTCCAAGTCCCGTGTCTGTATACATTTTGGTCGATTTTTATTGAATAACTCTTCATTCATTTTAGAGTTGATGGTACTTAATCAATTCAAGTATTCCTTCGTCTTGGTTGCCATTTCTTCGTGTCATGGGACTGAAATGGTCGTACGAGTCACGTTGTAGTTCGTCAAATACGCGGATCGTGGGCTGAAGCAAACTCACTTTCGTTTATTTCGGTCATCGAGATGACCCGATTCGCTTTTCAAGCGTTCCTGTCTACGACATCAGTATGATTTCTTCTTAGCGGGGTCAACCAAGTCTAAGTAATTTTCGTCCGATTCAAGACTAAGTATTGCACTACCGTCGAGCATATCTTTCTATCAAGGGTTCAACTCGTTATACCAACTTTTACTTTTACGATATCGATTCCATATCATTCGCTTGTTTAGGGCCAATCTTGGTGTCGTTCACGCACACTCTGCTCACACGTTTCTTCGATTCCGAGCCACGCTCGTACTAGTATCAATTCTTTCTTTCAACACGATCTCAATCCCCGATACTTTCTATTCCTCGAGTCATGCTTGAACTCAACGTATCACTTGGCTGGATCGTGCACGCATTCCAGGCGTCCCCAAAATACATGCATTTACCAAGCCGTATGATAGAGAATTCGTCATTCTCACTCGAGTCGCATCGTGCACATACTCAGGCGTCCCTAAAATATATGCATGTCAGCCGAATCTCGTGAGCAAGGTTTCCTATTCTTGCATCATTCAATCCATCCATGTCAATTATCAAGATCAATCTTTTGATTGCTAACACTTGAAACAGGTGCATCTCGCCAACCGCTAGGCTATTTCTTTTCGAGGCTAAGTCAATGTCAGGATTGGAATCATAGTTCCCCAACAATAATGCCAACACTGACTCCAATCCTAGGGTCAAACCAAAGTCGATAGTACGGGGGGTTTTCTACCCAAGCTTGCGTCACTCAGATTTCTAAACATCGAGCATGATCACCTATTCGCATCAATGTATTCGTTGCGCATATTCGAATCCATTCAAATCACCCAATCGATATACTTCACATATCCATTCTAACCAATTCATATATTCGATCACGAGGTCATCTAGCTCGACAATATATTGCGTCCCAATCTCACGCGAGTCCGATCATCTACGGTGGTTCATGAATCACCGTACAACGCTCCCGCGGAATAATCCTTCTCATCGGGGCGTAACTCTTGTTTGAGTCCAGACTAATTCATTCTCGATACGCGGATTGGACCTTACTCAATCCTCAAGTTCGATTTATCAAAACACAATTCATTCTCGAGTCTACCTTCGCGTCAAACCACAAGTCGAAGCACACAAGTTGCCACGCCACGCAAGTTTGATCACCCCCGCTGTATGAATCACCATACCAGCGCTCACGCGGAGTGATCGCCCCAATCGGCGCGATGCATGTGCGAGGCTGGAGTTGCGCTCGCATAAGACAAGAATGTCGACGTTGTGGTTGTCAACGAAGCAAATCCAAGCATTTCATTTCATCTAATCCAAGTTTGATAGTCCGATCATCATTCGTTCAACCAAAAATCCTCGAGCCAAGTCTGTATTTTCCTCGACACGTTTCAATATCCCGAGTACAGCATCCATCGGAACAATGACATTTGCACGATCGTTATTCGACGAGTCAGAGTACCCCCGAGTTATCGCATATCGATCTTTGATACGCCTCAATACCATCGACGATATGCGTAACCTGACGATCTTCCTTTGCAACCAATTTCGAGTCGTACGTTGATGCTATTGTCCGAGTTGGATATTCCACAATCCCATTCTATTCAATCCAAAATCAAGTTCGATCACTATTCCTCAAGCTCGTTTCAAGATCGTTGTTCAAAACTCAAGTCACATTTCATTTGAATCAATCCGAAATCGTACGTGCGATCCTCCAAGTTTCCTCGATCAAGACCATTCATTTTCATTCATCGTTCCGAACCATTTTCTAACTCGCGTTGCCCATTGACAAGTTTTCCAGCGACATCTCGTTCGGGACTTTTGAAGTTACGACCAACTAAGCGTGACACGTTCTAAGGCTTTGCACGATTGCATCGCTTGCCGACATACTCGTACGATCCGTAAATCCTTTAGTTTCGCTCGAACAATTTCTATGACGTCCATACACCACTCAGGGTTCGAGCCACTCGACTAGTCGTCGACACTCATTCTTATTCTTCTCCGAACCTATCACATACACCACTCAAATTCAAGCCATACGATCTAATCCTCAATCACGTTCCGTCATGCGCTAAGACATTCTTCAGATTCGTTCGACGAATCTCTAGCGTAATCGCTCACGTCGCCTCGACGTACTAAGTCGTTCGTACTAATCCTCAAAATCCAAGCCAATCTTTTCGGGTACGCCTAAGCGTTAACTCGATAGCGTTCCTATCGATAGTCACTCAAAGTGTATCTCCGTTCTCGATCGAGCGATACTTGATATCGCTCGCAACCCGATTGCATCCAAAAGTCGAGGTGCGCGACACGCGGACTAAGTTGTGCCGCATAACCATCCGTGCGGACTATATTCAAGTTTGCACGCTCACTTGCTAATGTCGACGTAGGACTATTTGGGCACGCACGCGACTTTGCTAACTTAGCATGTGTTCTCTATCGAGTCATGTTTAACATCGTTCGGCACAAAGGCCTTTGCTTATCGATCCCGTCCAACCGAGTACCCGTACGAGCTTTTGAAAATATTAGACTTATTGTATGGAACATCCCAAGGCACAATGAGAGAGAGCGTACACTTCTTTTTCCAACGATGAGCTTTCAAAACTGAAAAATCGACGTGAAGTCCAAGGACGTAAAGCTGTGCTCTGATACCAATATGTCACGTCCCGCTCCCGTAGGAGCGATCGTCCTCGCTAAGGCGTGATGCCGCACGGGCCTAGGTTGCGCCCGTGCAAGGCCATGTCCAAAAACGGCCAATTTGAGCTAGGCCACAGAGTCGCACAGAGTGTCCCCATTGCAGCGAAAAGTAAATGAACACAAGTAGAAATGAATTCGAACTCTTTACTGATATTCAAGAAGTTTACAAGCAGCGCTAGGCCGATATTACAAGTCGCTCAAGCTCTCTCTCTCTGAAACATAAAAGGCGTGCCAAGTGGCTTACAAGATGGAATGATTAATGGCGATGTTCCGATACATTATGTCCTGTATAGGGTGCTTCAGCTTCTTGCAACGTCCTAAGGCTCCGGAGTTGGCTCCGTGCCTTAACACGTTCGAGGAAAGCTCCGCACCCGCCGACGTTTCCTGCTTCCTGCAAGCAGATTGTGGGGTTATCAGTACATTGTTATGCACTGGTGGGGAGGCTAGCTCGCCCACAATGCCATCATTACCAAACATGTTCCATTTACTTTTGCATCTCTATCATTCATTGTCTTTCTAATCTTGCCTTAGGATCAATTTCATGGCATATGTCATAACCTATCCCGTGTTGCCAAATTCAAGTGTCGCATGGAAATACATACACGACTTACCCATACTTATCGTCCGGCCTTCCCTGTCCAAAGTAAACCAAGTTAGACAACAGTTCATATATTTTAACTTAACATGATGCACGTAAGCATTCACTGTAAATGGCGTGTTCCTGCCTCATATTCTAGCGCGTCGTAGGAGTGTGTTCTTTTAACTCGTTTGCATGAAGTACTCTTTGTCATTTGGTGTGATACATTTCAAACCGTTCAGTAGGCACTTGTTCCTTTAACTTAGACTACTTTGATTTCAATGCAAGGACTTGCATGTGGATAGCCACCAGCAAAGCCCACTTAATCTATATGCACCGGTCGCTGGCATGACAAGCCATTTTGGACATTTCCCCTTGGTATTTCTCAATTTAGCGTAGGGTGATGGCTGGTACACCCCGTTAAGTCTCTTAAAATACCTGCACTTACGTCTTCCGGTGCCCAAGCCCGCACCCAGGCAGCCCGTAAGTCCCGCTTTTGATTCCGCCTAGGCCGGCCACGGTATAATCCACACAACGTCCGTGCCGCAGAATCCTTCCACTACCACGGCCACGGTATACACCACACAACGCCCGTGTCGTTTGTCCACGACCATTTCGTATTATCTTGTCATTTTAACTTAACGGCTATCTCCGAGCCGTAGGCTAATCCTTAGCCATAATGCGTTATCGACCAGGTTGGCGTTCGTGCAGCGCGGGTAGCGAGCCCCGTTGTACGTGCCCGTCACACCTGTCGCTAACCATTCTTTCTTTTCTTATCTTTCCTTCATTCTTTCTTTTCTTTCTTTCACTTGTCCGTTTGTTCATCGATTCATTCACGTATTCATTCTTTCATTCGTTTATTCATTCATTCACTTATTCGTTCATTCATTCATTCATACATTTTGCAACTCCTCGTGCGGGAGTCGCCTTGGCGACCCATCGGTCCCATAGTCTTTCAATGTTGCTAAACTCTATTCGGAACGACTATGTTGATAGTCTTTCCGTTTCATTGTTGTAAACCATTCATTGTTTATTATTCGAACGCATAAGGGACTTGAACGTAAGCTTGTGCCTTAGCACGCGCGTGGAGCGCAGTACAAGAGTTCTCATATTTTCCATGTTTCTTTCCATATTCTATACAAGCATACAAGATGGGATTATTCCCTTAGCTAGGTGCGTTGAGTCATTTATTAGCATGCGCGGGGTTATCGCCTAGCGATTCTCGTGATAGTGTCTGCATTGTTATGTGTCTAGGCTAAGCAGAGACGGGTTCATCGGAGCCACCCACCTTACGATGTTCGCATCGGCCGAGCGATACTCCGAGCGCGCCTTTGAAAGTCTAAGTCTGGATTCATCTTGTCGGGCCAATGTAAGCCTTGCATCGATTCTTCATCAGGTCGATGCCAACTCTTCGGGTCGACGGCTCGTTTGAGTCGTTGTACTTGCCGTTTGAATCGGCATTCCGTTAGGGCGGAGCGGGTCATTACAACCGTTACCAATAATATTTGGATTTAAAGATAGACTAAACTTATTATTTCCAAATGAACAATGATAACCAGATTTGTCCATTAAGGAAACTGAAACTGAAATTCGTCTAAAAGACGGTACAATAAAAGTGTCTATCAAATCTAAATAATAATCGGTTTCTAAAAATAACCTAAAATGTCATATTGCTTTCACTTCTACCGATTTGCCGTCACCCACATAGATGTATCTTTTACCATCAATTGGCTTCGGTAGCTCAGACAACATTGTCTATAAACACTAATGTGGGTAGTAGCACCAGAA